>QNQO01001399.1:0-265314 GCA_003290165.1 Berberis thunbergii
TATTGTAGTATATATGTTAAACTTAGATAGCGCTAATTTGAGCGCTATCTAAGTTATTTGATTTGTTTTTTCTATTTTTCCGATACCGATTTTCTGGACTAAATATAATATTTAATATAATAATGACAACGTTCAATCAATCAATAAAGACACAACATGATAACTAACTATTTCTCATTCATTCAAAATATAATTTAAGAATTCATACAAAATTGTTAATATGCTATCATATATATACACCAGCTTTTTTGGCCACGAAATGAAATGGCCAACAGCTTCTCCTACAGTCCTAACTTCGTTTGTACATTGCGGCACCGCTGAATGTTTCTCAGATTCTACCGTCACTTCAAATTGTATCCTCGCATAACCTGAAATTGCATCATGGCATTGTATAAGTATAACAACACACACACACACACTAAATCGGTATATAAATCTTAACCTGAAATACAAGAACACACCTATTATTGCTACTATATATATGCAAACCACTGCCAAACACAAAGGGTTTTGTATCAGTAAGATAAATGTAAATGACTGAAGGTCCAACTATATTTCTTGATAGCAGCCTTCTCAACTAATATATATATATATATATAGTAGCAGTAATAGGTGTGGAACTTACCCCAGAATAATCAATTCCAACGAGCTCAAGAACTCCGGGAACTAAAGGAAGCCTATCAATGGCCTGCAGAAACAGAATGCACAAGGACAAGATTAATCACAAGAAGATGATGAAGATTGTGAAAACATTTGAGAACTACATTGAGAAGGATGGCCAGGAGGAGGCCGGACAGGTGCTCTCATACGTGCAATATCATCAGACGGTTCTATACTACACCAAAAACCCCCATTAGCAACGGTTCTATACCGTGGGCGTAACCCATTGCCACGGCTAAGAGCCGTGGGCTACAGGGGCGTCGCAAAATTCCTTGTAACGGCTATAAACCGTTGCTAAAATGTTTAGCAACGGTTTTATGCTTGAGGAGGTGTGGTGATATTAAGCATTTAGCCACGGTTTAAAACCGTTGCAAGAACAATAGCAACGGTTTTTAGCCGTGGCAAGATTAGCCACGGTTTGAAGCCGTGATAAGGTGTGGACAATAGCAACGGTTCTAAACCGTGCCTAATTAAGTAGCAACGGTTTTAAACCGTGGCTAACTTTAGCCACGGTTTTAAGCCGTGGCAAGGTAGCCACGGTTTTGAGCCGTTGTGATAGTTAGCCACGGTTTAAAACCGTGGCAAATTTTTTTTTTGTTTAATAATTAATTAATTAAATTTTTTTTTTCTTTCCAATCAAATGACTTTGAGTCATTGAGTCAAAATTGTTTTAGAAGTATTTTTGAAGTTAAACAACATATAATAAAGAGAAGATTATGTTTTTAATGTGTTAATTTTACTTTGAGAATAAATGCACATTTGAGAATAATCAATAAGTGGAATTAATACGACCAGAATTACTAAAGAAGAAGACCAACAAATTGAGATGATCATCCAAATAGGCAATTAGGTTTCACTTAAGTAAACAATAATTGGAAAGATAATACAATCTGAGATAGACTAATAATTAGAAAGCGAACAATTGGAGCTGTAAATCTGTGATTGGTAACTGTCAAATTCCCAAAGAGAACTCAAATTGAAGATGTGGAATTCAGATCCATTTCCAGCTAACAGCTAAACCAATTAACCATGTTACAACAACAAAAAAAAAAAAAAAAAAAAAACTCATGCCATGGAGGTGGACTGGTGATGCAATAAGCAATGTTAGGCAGCTGATCCTTGGCTGGATGCGGCTGCAACTCATCCTGCTTGGGTGCTGGAGCTGCTCCTCCTGCCATGATTTTTCCTCTTCTACAAAGATTCATATGTACAACTCTGTCTCCTTCATCAGAGACGGCTTCAGAATATTCAGCAGCTCAGATTACGCAGCATTCTAGATGCAAGAGAATTCCTTTAAGCTCAAAACATCATCATTGCTGATGAGGTATAATTCCTATTGTTTAAGACAATGAAACTTGTACATTTTGAGTTTTATCAGGTTGGTTCACGAGGACGAACAGACCAGATTGAACTTAGGGTCCGAAGGCGCTGGAAGTAGTCCCCAAGGCAAGCAAACCTCTGGCTGCCTGCCGGGTAGTAAGGATTTTAGTCATCTGCTGCAAGGTCATATGGCGAAGGCTGTCTGCCTGTTCAGCATCAATAACCAATAAGAATCAGCCAAATTACAACCAAAGGGGGTTTAAGAAGATAATGGCTGAAAGAAGGGAGTTGCTAGTTCAAAGGGAAATTTCTATATGCAAAAACCTGACTATTTGATCCTCTTATTACTGCTTGAATATGATCAGCCACCAATCAGTATTTTCAATAGTTAATCAGACAATCTGACATAACACAACAACATTTCACCAACAGATTTACAAAAGAGTTCCTAAATAGTTTTCAACAACCAAAGATGGCCTAGTTCATTAGAAAGTACCCTTTCGGAGTTCAACAGTAAAAATATTACTCATGCTTGTACCAAAACTGTCCCCCACCCTTGTCATATTATTTAGCCATACCTCTTGTGAATTGAACTACAGACCAAGTACAAGTTCAATAAAATGACAGTTTGAATGCTTTACATTCAAGTGTTAACATTTTTGAAGTCTTGAGAAAAAGCGAATTGATCACGAAGCCGTAAGTTAAGTAAATCTAAGTCAATTATTCTGTTAAATTGGGCTTTGTCTGCAAGTATTGAGCTAAATTTTTCTTTTGTAAATAGCATAACATTCTTAGTATCTTGCATTTTCTCAGATGATTATGGTCCATGAAGAAAAACTAAACAGAGAATAAATAAATAATCAGGTGTTAGGAAGTACTATTTCTAGCTCATAGTTGAAAGTCTTGCAAGGTCCTGACATTTTTTCAATTCAACATTATCTTTCTGCAATATTAATAGATAAACTTATCATGAGATTGCAGAATTCGTATGCCTAATCATAACAACTGTTCCCTATTATTGAGAATATCAGATTAATTTGTTAGCAAGTACTTCTTTAAAAGATTTAAGAAAATGCTCCAGAATATATTTTATGGTGCTATATCAATTAGTTGTTATCACAATAAGCAACGTGCCCTTATAATATGTACATACCTGGTTCACAAATCTTAAAAGATCATTCAACTTCTCCATTGCAGTCCCCATCTGCAACATGTAGAGTCACATTCCAACCAGCTGCCAATGCAACAACTCTGAACTTATCAGGTTTTCTGCAACTATGTACGAGTCAGCAAATACCATATTGTGTGAGACATTTTAAACAACTAAAAAAAGGATTAACTGGGGCAACAAATACAAAGACCCCATTTAAGAAAATATACTGAAAATGATTTTATCTGAAACAATAAATAGTTCATCTCTTACAAATGCTCTCCCATTCTCCTTCCTCTTCAGAGCAAATGCCCCTAAAATTCAGAAAAAATATGAAAAACGTAAGTCTCAACACCTTCTCCAATAATAGATACCACAAAACCAATGTCATTGCAGACTACAAACCACTTAGTGGGAAGGCACCATAATCCCTACAAAATCTCTTGAGAAAGTCCAAACTATACTATTGCATTTGTCCTTTTAAATAATGCAAGGAACAACGTAAATAAATGAATAAAGCTGGAAACTACACTTTTTAAATTCATAGCTACCTGCTTAAAAATGAGCCCCAAACCTCTGTAAAAGTCACTGTACTTGATCATGAACATACCACAATCAGACCTGTTTAAGATCAAAAGTAATTTTCAGATTCCAGATAATAAGTAACACGAGCAACAAAGACATCAACACCAAAGACCTTTCCAGCAACTGTACATCTTTAAAGCAATTATCAACATCTCAAAGACCTTTAGTCACAGAACTTCTAGCCAAACAATATCACACTAAATAACCCATTAACAACCAACATTTTGCAACATGACCTGACTCAGTTAACTAATCAACTCATAAATCATCTTATTTCTCTCTTTCTTACTATGATAAAGTGAATATAACAATTGAAGAAAAAAAATGCAATATTTCTGTTTCATTAGTCTATTGGCAATTATTTTTCTATTCTTACACCTCTAACATACCTAACAGATGCATCGGCTATAGTGCGTTCATCCAACCATTGTACGCTTGCGACCCCTCTGCCTCACTGCCAAAACAAAATTATCGAAATAGCAAAACAAATGTTAGATTATTTTAACAAGGAACCTATGTAACAACACAGTGAGGTGTGCATGGTCCGACAATGAGTAGTTCTCAGGCCATATCCCTTGTTCAACCTCTCGAGGGAAGAGAACTGCATTCTTAACATCAAAACCAATGACAGTCGAAACATGGAACTCGTCTACCCAAGCCTCTGCCTCTTTGATTTTGCTTTGCTGGAATAAAAGAGAATTCAGTGCTCTATCTGGGGTACCCTGATATGAAATCGAAACAACAAATCCAAGTACAGAAAGAAACCAAACAAGGAAAAAACATTGAAACTTACATCAAATTGTGAAAAAGTGACCACTCCATCTCTGTCAGTGTCCATATAGTCCCACAAATCCTTTATTTCATCAATACTCAGTCCATTGGAAGGATGATTAATAAAGCCCAACTAATCAAAGGAAAAAGGCATAACAAAATTAGCAACTAGACCACAATTCATGTTTTGCAAGATCATCCCCATTAAAATGTTTTGGTACACTGGAAATGATCATCCTTATGCAAGAAAATAAAATTATTTGTCTATTATCCCAATGTTCAACAAGAATAGAAGGATTCACACTCACCTAGTAAGATCGCGAGGGCATGCAAATTTTATAACAGTTTGAACACCAATGATGTCAAGACCCTAGAAAAAAAACACCAAAAAGCTTAATGGATTGCTAGTTTCAACTTTCAACTTTAATCAGAGGGGACATCAATCAAAAGCACCTGAACTCTATGAACTCCACTTTCAAATTTAAGCTTCCCAAACACATCAGATCCAGAAATTGCATCACTAGCTTCCTGAAATAGAGATATCAGATCAGTATTTATGCAGAAGATGGACATAGACCTTGAATCCTTTAAGATCAGACTCCATTATATCTACAACTTCAAACTTCCAACCCTGTTTTTGTGCGTATCTCTCATACCTGATAAATTGAAAATTTCCACGTATATTCAGACATCTAAAAACTTTTAAAAGCAGGAATCATATAACCAATGGCAGTAATTTACATTTTGAATATATCCATGGCAAATAAAGACGCATCTTCCCCTCCAGTTCCTGCAAGATATGAAGTAATATCATCAAAGAGAAAGTGACAGCCATTGAATAGATAAATGTAAAGAAAAAGATGGTGGAACTTGCATTAAGATGCTCATGTATTACCTGCCCTCACCTCCAAAATGCAGTCCCTTTCATCTGCATAATCCTTAGGAATCATGGACATGAGCAGCAAGTTCTGTAGCCTTGTCTCTTCTTCAGTGGCCTCACTCAATTCCTCAGTTAAAATATACTCCTCAATCAATTTTTCTATTATAGTTTCTTCCAAAAAAAAAGGATGATATCCAGTTAAAATATACTCCTCAATCAATGTTGCTGGCCGTTTCGTAGATGGATTGGCTGAAAGACGCAAAGGCTTAGTTAGAGAAAGCTTGATTAGCTCATCAACTTCTTTAGTCATTGTAGCCGAAAACAGCATGGTTTGTTTCCTTTTGGGGCAAAGGCGAACCTATAAACACGAAGGGAATGTTAACATTTCAAAACAATTGATAGCAGCATTGTATTTATCTCTAAGCATTAATATCCTTGTATCAATAAGTAAGTTAAGAGTCAATGATAAGAGGAAAAAATCCCCTAAACCTCATGTTGATGGTCAAGCTAAAGTATCCAGCAAAAGAAACATGTTGTAAAAAAACTTTTGCAGCCATACATTCATAAGACTTGATAAAACTTTTTAGAATTTCTTCACTGCGAACTGAAAGTCATTGTAAACAACTACCTCATAGAACTTCAAAAGTTTCAGATATACTTTTACTTTTGGTCTGACAACCATCAACTCATATGTTATCAAGGGGAGTTAGTGAGATCTGAAAAACTTTCTGTACCACCATTACCATTATGGGTTGTTTATTTATTTATTTATGTAATAATTAGCATGAACCAATAGTTTTGCTGCAAGAAAGAGGGACTACTGCTATAAGTGATCAAAAGTTTCAAGGATAGAATTAGTGATAGGCTGCTAGCATGTATTTTGTGTGTGTGGGGGTTAACATTCGCATGTCCTAATAAACAAGAGAATTGGTTATTTGCATGAAAGAAGAAAAAAAAAATCAAACCATAAATCGAAAGTTACTTGGTATGCATACCCTATCAAAACTCTCAGACCTCATGAATAATGCAGCAAACAGATAATCCTCCATTGATTCATCTCATATTACTAACAAAGACTTTTGATCAAGCAATACACAGGAGTAGAACTCTTACTCATCATCTCATTGACTCATTCCAAGGTAACAAGGCTCTACCTATATTATGATGGATGAAGTATTCACTACCGAACTTCCACCTGAACCTCAAGCTTCTAATTCTACACATTCTGGCGTTAGCTTCTTCACTGTAATGACCTTCTAAGATAACACCAATGTCACGTGATTACATAAAATGTCAAAAACATTTAAAACTTAGCAGATAAAATTATTAATTATATACTAAAATATCTTGAACTATTCAAGATGTAATAGGATGACTGGAAGCATTAATATGAGCTACGCTAACCTTGCCCGCTTGTGAAAAAAACTCATAAATATGAGCAGATAAAAAAACTCACAAAAAAATAGTGTAGGTTAGACCATACCTTATGAATAGTAAAGGCTGGTTGGAGATGTTTGAACCCAAGTTATGGAGCTCTAGAACAACTCGTGACAAACTTTAGAAGCATACAACGCTCACTTGGCTCAAATTTTGCAATAACCTGAAATGGCATAATACAAAGAAATAGATGATGATAATACAGAGATAAAAATGCAGCATATGTCCACACGGTAATATAAGGCCTTACTTATCAAGCAATTTAAACATCCAAACCAATCAAAAAATTAGAAAACAAAATCAAGTAATTAAATTTAAACATAAATTTCAAGCATTCAAAGAATAGAAAGGAAGGTGCAAACCTTGTGCACTGGATACAACGAGTCGTCACTGTCTTCACCAACGACCCCAAATTCTTATCAACAACAGATATCTTAACGTCAATGAACCGCCAACGATCAGATCCAAATGCCATAGACGGATCCTGCAAATCACATTCTCCACCCTGATCACAAATGGGGCAATCCAGCAGGTGATTCATCAGCAAAAACTCCATAACCCCTTCACGAGCCTTCTTCACAATAGGAGTATCTGTCTTAATTTTCATACCTGACATGAAGAAGAATAAAAAAAACAACCCAAACAAGTTAGACCAACAAAAAAAAAAAAAAAAGATTGTGATCAACGTTGATGAAATCTGACCTAGGAGAGCGGGCATGGCGCAGGAAGCGACCGGAAGGACATTGGCTGTTTTGAAGTTCTTATGTATCAAAGGAGGACTAAGGGCGTGAAGGTGTGCCAAACCTGCATGAAAAATTAATAACACCATGTCATTGAGATATGTTGCCTTTAGATGCCTTCAATTTCTAACAAAGAGGCTAGCACACTAAAGAAAGAAAGTGTATCTATACTGATATGGCTTATAAGATAAAAGAATAATTTTGAAAATGGTATGGAAAGTGTGAATGTGACTACTCAAGGGCTTGATAATTCATACGTAATTACGTCCCTCTACAAGAGGAATGTGTATTTAAAGCTATAGGGCATCGAGACAAATACACGCTTTGGTGTTTGACACGTGTACAAGTTCTCTGACTCATAGATTAAGCCACTGACATGTTGACACGTGTACATCTGAAGTAACATCAAGGGTTTGTTGTCTATATTTGCATATTCCACTTGCAATAAGTGGAGCATGACATCCTTAGTAATCAGCAAACTTAATCTATTGACATGGTTTGTTCATATAATATTCCTTCTATAGAGATATCCCCGGTGGAGATTAAATGGGTGTTACCAAGATGTGTATATAACATCGACATATGAATGAAAGACAACCAAGATTAGAATGAAAGACAACCATGTGTGCAGTATCCTTGTCCATGCTTACAGGAGTATAGAAAAGAATTTGATGAAAACTATGACATGTATTTGGATATTAAAACCTACAAGTTATTCATAGGAGCCATCAACAATATTCATTGTTTTCAGAAAGGATCACCTTTAGCTGCACCAATGGCTATGGGAAGTCTATTTTTGAATTCTAGCCTGTCATTGGAGACTTGACCCGAACCTACATAAGAGAACAAAGAAACTTCAGTAACTATTTGTCAAGTAAAATCAAAAGTTTTTAAGAAGGCATTCTAAAAGGAAATTTGCATAATTCGTGGTCAGTTACATTCTTAATCACTGTATTCACAGGAAAAGATTTTATGAGCAAAAGAGAAAAAGGTAGAGCATGAAATGGGATCCACATGACAAGGGACCTTAGGTGTATTACAGATGTGCCTACCTCTATTTTCTCTTTTTTGCTTGTGCAATGGTTATGGCCGCTTGAAGTTTTGGCAACCCATAGTTAGTGGATGACATAGCTGACTAATGCTTTCACTATGCTGGTTCTGTCATGTCAAGAGTAAGTTAGTGGATCATAGGCTGAATCTTTGTTATAACTCGACTGCCATTCACTCTACTCATTCTTGGCATTCTACAGTCCAATATTTAGCATCACAAGTGCAGGACACAGAGATGCTTCTTACTGATTGCAGGAGAAGAGTTTCCCATAAGGCTTCAAACACGAGTTTACCTTACTACTCACAAATGGCGATGGTACATAAAGTCCAACTAGTTATTCTCAAAGGATTCAACAAACACAGTGCAATATAGTAACTACTCAAAAAGGAATACACAACATGGCGAAAGAATGCCTAAATCAACTTGAGGTACAGAAATTTGTCGTTGCTAGTGAAAATTTTACTACTCATCACTTTGAAAGAATTTAGTAAAAGTGGAGAAATAAGGAGATAATTACCATACAAGTGACTGGATATACTTCCATGTGTATATATTCATAGATAAGCATTTGCTGACCATTTTCCTGGCAGTAGCCCAAAAGACTCACAAGATTTCGGTGCCGAATAGATGACAGATAGCGTACCTAATAGGAAATTCGGTCTCAATTATTGAAGGCGTGCTAATGAAGAGGAAAACAAAATTAACAGGATTAAAAGGAAAACAAATGTATGAATTGAAAGAATATGTAAGCATGAAATGGATAATCAGTAATCAATAAACACATAGATACAACTTAATTATGGTCATATTTAGGAGCAAATACAGCTCCTCATGGAAACAAGAAAGGAAAGAGATTGGTAAAAAAATCAGAAAGCTTCATAAAAACAGTCTAACATATGAGAAACAGGAATTAAGGGAAGAACAACTTGGAATCAGAGAAACAAACATAAGCTGGTTTTCCGATAAACTTGCCAAATGCCAATCTATTATTTAAGGTTTAGATGGAACAAATAAATGAATTCATCAAGCTTCACACACGAACTTAAACATGGAAAAAATAAAAATAAATAAATAGTTTGAGGGTACATTCTAGTTCCAAGCAAAAACATTTTTTGAACAGGTCAAAATGGAAACCATGACTCAACCTGTTATCTATATTATTCATTTCCTCCTGTTTTGACAGACACTATTCTATATGTAGATCAAACATATTGCTTACCTCTACTGTAAATTCCTGACTAGGTCCACTAACTCTCCTTTTAATGGCCACAATCATGCCGTCCTGAAGGAGACCCTTATAAACTTCCCCAAATTTTCCTACTCCAATCAAATTTATATCACTGAAGTTCTTTGTAGCCAGAGCCAATTCTTCCAACATGAAACACCTTGCTTCTCTTGAATCAGTTGAAAGAGGTCCACCTCCATGTAATGACAACTCAATGCTTCTGTTTCTTTGTCCTGCAAATTATGCCAGAGAAAGTGTGAAGTCAACAACTTATTGCATTCTATACTTGAAAAGATATCAAAATGTGTGAAGCAGTGATGAAATGAAACCCTAAAATTGATACCAGGAGATAAACACATTTGAAGATCTTAAATGGAACCCTAAAATGAAAATGGAAGGAGGCGAAACCAAACCGTGAAATTTTCAAGCTCTTTCTGACTCTGAAGCTCTCTCCTCCTCGATCTCTCCTCTGCGCCAAACCTCTCTCTGACTCTGAAGCTCTCTCCTCCTCGATCTCTCCTCTGCGCCAAACCTCTCCTCCTCCTCCACCTTTGATTTAAACTTTGATTTTCTCTCCTCCTCGATCTCTCCTCTGCAAAATGGTCGAAAATCTCTCCCAATGACCGCGCAACCTCCATTATTCTCCCCAATTTTTTTCGCCAAAGCGGGAAATCAGTTTTCGCCCGAGCGGGAAAGATGTTTTCGCCAGAGCGCGTAAGTATCCCTCGACGCATGCGGCCCACGTGCAAAACCCTTAGATTTAGCAACGGTTTTTGGCCGTTTCTCCCTATAGCCACGGTTTATAGCCGTGGCTAACATATCAACGGTTTAGAACCGTGGCCAAGCCTTTTTTTAGCCACGGTTTTTAGCTGTTGGGCACTATAGCCACTGTTTTTAGCCGTGGCAAACACACCAACGGCTTAGAACCGTGGCCACCCCTGTGTAGCTAATCAGGCCTTTTGGTGTAGTGTAATATATATATATATATATATATATATATATATATTGAAACTAGCCAACCAAACCGACCTAAACAAAACCCTTTCTCTTCCCGCTTCAACTTTATATCCTTTAAAGGGAAACTTTGTCTCTCTTTTCAAACCTTCCTTAGAAATTAGGGTTTCTATCACTCAAGCATTTCGACCTCTCTTACTCATCATCTTCGCGTGTTTGGACTTCGATTTCACACACTCGGTTGACAAACAAGTTTGATGAATTGCATAAAAGGGATTTGGGGTTTCGACATTGTTGCTGATTAGTGAAAAAGGTTTTGGACAGAATGTCAAATTCAGACGACGAGGTGGAGACTGTGGCAAAGTCTGTCACAAACTATTACTTTGTAGATGACAAAGATGAGCCAGTTTCTTTTTCCATTTTGCCGATTCAGTGGACTGCTAGTGAGAACCCAAATGTCACTGAGAAGCATCTTTACTTGCATGGGACAGTTGAAAGTGGGGCCCAGAAAATTTATAAGCAAGTCACAGCATGGAGGCTTGTACTTAAGTATAATCTGCCTGTGGTGTTGGTGCTCTCCAAGGATGACAGTTGGATAAATCTTCAGAAGCCAAGAGTTTTGAGGAAACAATTAGAACAATTCTGATTACTGTACACTACCTTCACTTTGTGAAATGGCACCCCGAGACATCTGGAAAATCCCTGTGGGGACACCTACAGAACGTTTTCAGTGTCAGACCTTCTGAGAAGGATTTGTTGTATCACTTACCTTTAATTGAGGCTGCAGCTCTGCATCATGAAACATTGTCAAAATCCAAGATCTTATCATCCTTTCTGAAGAACTACAAAAGAATCAGAGGAAAACACGCATGCCAGTGTTGGAGATAAATCTGATGAAGATGAAATATTTGATTCAGTTTGTGCGATCTGTGACAATGGTGGTGACCTTATATGTTGTGACGGGAAATGTTTGAGGGCCTTCCATGCAACGGTAGATGCTGGTATAGAGGCGGGTTGCAAATCCCTTGGCCTTTCTAAGGCTCGAGTAGAAGCAATGAATTTTTTGTGTTTAAACTGCCAATATGAACAACACCAGTGTTTTGCTTGTGGAAAGCTGCAGTAAAGCTTAATGGTTCTACTGAAAGGAACGAGGAACAATGTTCTAGACAAGGGAGTGATTCTCAAAAGAAATTGGAGATAACTGTTCCTATCAAAACTAGTAAAGAAGCAATAGACAAACAACCTTCAGATTTCAAATCAAACCAAAAGAAAATTGTGGCAAAGAAATGCATAGTTTCTAAAGTCCATTCTGCAAGAGCTCCCGTAGAGACACAAAAACAAGTTGAAATGGTAACCACTGCAGCAAAAGATAATGATAATACTAAAGGGAATGGGAGACGAGGTTCTAAACAAGCTGGTATTGATTCTGAGCAGAAAAGGGAAATAAAAGACCCTTATGAAATGTATGACAAGGTTTCTAGGGTAGTAGACAAGTCCTTTGCAATAAATGAATTCAATGAACCATTGGAGGAGGGAGAGAGAGATGCAACGCTGAATAATATTTTGGTGCTTCTCAAACCAAAGAAGCAAGCTGTGGCATGCAAGAAAAGTGAAACAGCCATGAAATGTAGCCCTCTCAAGAAGAAACCAAGCAGTTCACATATTTTAGACACTGACGGAGAAGAGAGATTAGTGGATTTCATGAAAGAAAAACCCTCTTTAAGAAGCTCAGAGAAAGTTGTCAGAGAGCAAAAAGTACCATCTGCTCGTGCAGTGTCAAATAAAGAAAAAGCTACACCATTGAGAATGGTTGAGGAATCTGTGGAGACTGTTCGGATAGCCTCAGAGAAGTTAGAAGACTGCAGTATTGAGGTTGCAGAAACTGATTGCAAATCAGAGACTCTCAATCAGATTGTTGAGAAGCTTCATTGGTATGTACAGAGTGGTGACATGATAGCTAATTTCTGCCAAGATGCTGATGATTATAATGTTGTAATGAGACAAAAGCTTGAAGAGACTGGGAAGAGGTTTTCGTTAAAGAACTATGACATTTTCCAACCAAAGAGTGATTGTAATTTTCAGAACAGAAATTGGATGAATGCATGTCGGAAGGAACTCCCCACTGGGTCTCACTTGATAATTGGGCTGAAACTTCCGCTTGGATTTGGAGCTGCTTCGGCAAACAAGTTAATTGAGGATGTTGTTGAGTTCAAGCCAAAGCTCCTCGTACTCATTATTCCCCGGGAAACAAAAAGATTAGATGAAAAGGAAACAGCATATGATCTTATATGGGAGGACAATGTCGAAATAACAGACAAGTTGAGACCTGCCCTTCTTTACCTTTGGAGCCGCTGTGATTGGACTTCTACCCACAAGGCCATAGCCCTGACACAGCGTCACATATCCCAGAAACAGAAAATTTTGAACATGGTAGAAAAACATTATGAAACAGAGGTTTGTGTAGGACTAATGGAGGAAGACGATCACAATGAAGCATGCTGTGAAGGTGAAAATGGTCAACCTACAGAAGCAAGAGGTATTGCCCATGAAGAAGCAGAGACGAGTTCTGTGCCTATATACCATGTAGGAGGTGCGTGTAGTGGGCACGATGACAGTGACAGCAATGAAATCAATGAGAACTATGACCATAAGAAAACCTTCTCTGGTCATGTGATAAACCAAAATAATGACGGGCAATCTAATGACAATGTGACATCAGGAAATGGCAGAAAGGATACTTGCGAGCAAAACAATTTGCCAGTAAGCGAAACACAATTAACAGCTTCAACATTCAGCTAGTCAATATATATATATTAGGCTTCAACATTCAGATGGACCATGCATAATAATGTCATTTTGATTCTTCTTGCTATAAATATATATATATATGTATTAGGCTTGTTTCTCAATTAACAGTTTTTATTTTGTTCTCTAGAAATCGACATCTAATACATAAAGTACTGTAAATAGCACAACACCTTTGCAACATTGCATGTGTAGCGTAGGATGCCTTAAGAACATGCGTCTAATATGTGTTACCTTTCTAGACTAGCCAACCCATAATCGATTTGATTAGGGTCTTAGCTGATAATGAATTGTCTGAAATGAGTTATAAGAAAATGATGTAAAGAAGAGGACTTACTGTGACGAAAAATGACTTGAAAGATGGCACATGTTTTGTATCTTCCCCAATAGGAACCGCTAAGGAACGCTCCCACAAAAGAGAAGATATAAACCGTTCCTGTCCATTTACTAACGTTGTTCGCTGTTGCTGCATTGTCGTTGTAACACTCTTGTTAAGAAGAGAACAAGGTTCACCCCTACGTTGCTAAACCTTGATTTACTGTGATCATTAACCAAAACAAAGCAACAAGACAAGTTGAAGTTTAGTTTCAAAGTTCAATGCTCTCCGGATCTCTACGTTTGACTTTTATTACATGTTGAGCACCTTATTAGGTGTAAATCATCTCATAAGGATGGTTAAATAATTGATTGGAATTTATGAGAAAGTAAATTTATAGCATGTGCATTCAAATAGGCAATCAAGAATGTTCACAAACACTTGGTTTTGTACAAAGTTTTCAATATTTTCTTCTTTAGAATCAATTCTATCCACTGAGCCAACTTAATGATCATCAGTACGTGCATATACATATATATATACAATCTAGTTTCTACATATTATCACCACAAAACCTTACTTCATCCAACACTGGATCGATCACCTATGGATTAATTTGATCTGATCTAAGGTAGGTGATTGGAATTCATTAATCATCTAGGCACAAATTAGTACTTACAAGATAAAACTATGGGTTAGTTTTCAACACAGACACAGACATATACTGTTCTTGTTTACACACATACGTATAGATGTGCATGGGGAATGGAAGACAGTGGAGAGACAGGGAGACTTAACAATGACTTTACTTACGTGTTGTCTTTCCCTTCCTTCTTTTCCCGTAATTATAACAAGGACAAGTGATCTTACACCACACCAACACATCATCAATGATAGATGGGGTACATGAACCACCTCCTAAAGAAAGGAGGACTGGTCCAGCCAGCTCGGGAGGAGTGACTGTGAGGGAGAGTACCTCCTCTTCCCTAGATGATGTATAGATGACGATGATGATATGCATATCAGATAAGCTTATCAGAGTGAGAGAGCTATTCTATACATCCTACTTGCCAAGTGAGAATCCAAAACATCACTGCCTACGTTTAAATTAGTTGAGGTTACACTCGGAGATTCACCGTTAGATTTTACGTACCTAATATGAGGATTCACAACAAAAACTAAAAAGGGATGAAGGAGGAATGATGTTACGTACCTAATATGAGGATTCCAACAAACAAACTTCCAGTTGATGGACGGATTGCAGGGCGGCCACGCAGATCCGCGGTGTCGTCAAGAGTGCATTCTTCTTCTACTTCTTGTTTCATTTTCTTACTTCCCATCAGCTCCATTTCCCTCTTCGTCAGCTTACTACCCTGCAGCGAACACCATCATCATATTAGCAGTGAACTAATTACTAAATAACATAAAAAATAAAAATAAAATAAAAATAAAAATCTTAGACAAATGATGATGTATCACTTAGATTCATCCTCTTGGTTATTGCAAACTTGCCCATAATTCAAAGAGTATTTTGAGACCCAACAGGAAAAATTGTGAATCTCTTAATTATGTTGAGTCGATAACAATAGAAAATTTGAAGACTATTTAGGTGGAAGAAACACAAATCATCTTCGTCATGGTCAAGACCCTCACTCGAAATCAAATCAGACAGATTCTCATATGTATTAGGAACTACCTCTCAAATACAAAATCAGAATGATCGATGTAACCCAACTTTTTCAAATGGGTCATAAGCTCATACACCTCAATGAGGGGGACAAGGAGGATGCCATGAGACTTTACTGCTTGGGAGATTGAATCTATGACCAATCTATTTGATTTATACCATATTGTCCTGGAGATGAGGATGAGTGGCTCGGGACATTCTGCGACTGAGTGAGAGTCGAGCGAGAGAGACGAACCTGGTCCTTACCCTGCGACGCCTCGGTTCCTCGCCTGAGTCGCCTCCTTCCTCTGTTCCTCGCTTCCTCTGGTTCCTCGCGTCCTTCCTCGGTTCGTCGTCTCCTCGCCTCCTCGATCTGGTTCGTCGCCTCCTCGCCTCGGTTCCATGCCTCCTATCGCCTCTCTGTGTGTTTGAAAAAATGGCAAAAGCAAAACTAAAAAACATGTTGTCGAGATTTAGGTTTTTATTATGGCTTGTGATATTAACTGTCCGATCGTATCAAGATCTGAAAAAATGAGATTTAATTTGGTATTTGATTTTTTTTTTAATTATTAGGCTATAGGATAAAGCGCTATGCAAGAGGTAAGTAGCATAGCGCTTTAAAAGCGCTATGAAAGCACTTTAAAAGTGCTATGGTAGTTTTGGTAACGTTTTTCCACATAGCGTTTTTTAAAGCGCTATCTAAGACATAATTAAGATAGCGCTTAACTGAAAAAAAAATTTTAAAGCGCTATTGTAGCGTTTTTTTTTTAAAGACAAATAAGCGCTATCCTAGCGCCCACTTGGATAGCTCTTTAAAAAAGCGCTATCTAAGTGGCATTACCTAAGCTAATATTTGTAGTAGTGCACTACTACAAATATAGGCTTGCATAGCGCTTAAAAATAGGCTTAGATAGCGCTCAAAAAAGCGCTATGCAAGGCGCGTACTTGAATAGCGCTTCGTTAGATAGCGCTTTATTAAGCGCTATGTAAGCGCTAATTTTTTTTTTTAAATTAGCTTGCATAGCGCTTTTATGAGCGCTACTTAATTTTGTTGATTTTTTTTATTTTTTTTTTTAATTTTTTTTTTGATTTTTTTTTTTGATTTTTTTTTAATTAGCTTCTAAAGCGCTATTTAATTTTGGTGAATTTTTTTTATTAACTACCATATAATATTTTTTTATATAATATTTAATATAATAATGACAACGTTCAATCAATCAATAAAGACACAACATGATAACTAACTGTTTCTCATTCATTCAAAATATAATTTAAGCATTCATACAAAATTGTTAATATGCTATCATATATATACACCAGCTTTTTTGGCCACGAAATGAAATGGCCAACAGCTTCTCCTACAGTCCTAACTTCGTCTGTACATTGCGGTACCGCTGAATGTTTCTCAGATTCTACCGCCACTTCAAATTGTATCCTCGCATAACCTGAAATTGCATCATGGCATTGTATAAGTATAACAACACACACACACTAAGTCGGAATATAAATCTTAACCTGAAATACAAGGACACACCTATTACTGCTACTATATATATGCAAACCACTGCCAAACACAAAGGGTTTTGTATCAGTAAGATAAATGTAAATGACTAAAGGTCCAACTATATTTCTTGATAGCATCCTTCTCAACTAATATATATATATAGTAGCAGTAATAGGTGTGGAACTTACCCCAGAATAACCAATTCCAACGAGCTCAAGAACTCCGGGAACTAAAGGAAACCTATTAATAAGGAAACCTATTAATGGCCTGCAGAAACAGAATGCACAAATTAAACTTTCGTTCAATAAAGATCATACAAGCTATCAATAACTCTTAAGCTCGCATATAACAGATATAACAGCCAATTCAAGAGATATCCAGTTAATTTTTCTATTATAGTTTCTTCCAAAAAAAAGGATGATATCCAGTTAAAATATTGTGTTTCATGGAACAAAAACTCACTCGTATATGAAGGCATGCATGTGCATGTGTGTCAAATAACGGTGAGGCTTCTATTAAGATTTAAGCAACACCATTTTTTCTTAACGAAAAGGCCAAATTAAATTTACTTACTCAAGCAGCAAAATCTGTTGCAATAAGAAAGTCCACTTCCTGCTTTCTGAAAAGCTCCAAAGCCTATAAAAACGATGAGATAGCTTAGTAGAACAGAATTACAAGAATACAACGCCAAATAGGCTATCCCAGTGACGCATGCCCCAAATGAAAATCAATATTAAAAACTACAATAAAATCAAGATAGTTGTGTGAAAAAAGAATTCTTCAGCAAACATCATTTTAACATATTCTTTTCTATTCTTGTGAATGTGCTCATCAAAAGGGAGACAGATCGGGAATCCCAACAGACAAATTAACTCCATAACATCAATACTTGAAACTAGATAATTCTAGAAACTATGTTCACCATAAAAATGTGGCATATAAGTTGATTATATGATAAGGATATTTACATCCAAACGCTGAACTTGAGTAAGATTGCCATGAAGCTCAGCAGCTTTGAAACCAGCTAATCCAAACAAAATTTTTAATCTATGTGCAGCTTGTTTTGTTCCACTGCACATTAAATCAAAAGCATACTGTCAGAATTTGAATGAGTTGGTAGCTAAAATACACAATAAATGAATAAAGAAATTCTATTGGCTGCTTGCATAAATTCATTAGGACAATGTTTTCTTTGGAAGAAAATAATTAATAGGTTGGATGATCAGACATCAATAACTACACTTATAGTAGTCTAATTCCATGAAGCCTGATTAGCACCCGTCTATTCAAGATCATGTTATCCAATCATATATATTTTCTCAACTATATTAGGCATTAGTCCATTGCTAACAGATTAAAGCATGAGCATTTAAACTGAACATGCTACTTGGGAAACATAAAAAAAAGACAATAAAATGTTGAACTTTTGGAATCAAACCTAAAGATAATCACTCTAGAAGTGAATGTCCTGGAAAACAATGCAAGCAGAACCGCCTCCTGATTTACTTCACGCATCCGGCGTATCCTAACTACCCTGCATGAAAGCAATAATATGTGGAAACAGTTGGATCAACTTTATCTGAAATAGAAATACAGGAGGATAGTCACAATGATGATATATAAAAGCATAATACATGGAGGGTAGAGGCCAAGTTAATATGACATCTGCTCCCA
This sequence comes from Berberis thunbergii, assembly GCA_003290165.1. NCBI lineage: Eukaryota > Viridiplantae > Streptophyta > Magnoliopsida > Ranunculales > Berberidaceae > Berberis > Berberis thunbergii. The sequence continues at coordinate 18,739 of QNQO01001399.1, forward strand.
GGGGATGACACTTCTTGGGGCTTATAGGACATGTGAAGATCTCACTATTAGAATGAGATCATCCTTGCAAATATCAACTTATTCACAGACATACTACAAAGGGATACATGTTAAATGAGAAAGTGGGGTCCTTAGGAAAAAGAGCTCTGCTCTGTGGCGATTTGAGGGGTACTACTGGAATTTTTTTCTCAATTGAATCCTTTCAATCTTAACCGTTCTAAGTGGCGTTACCTAAGCTAATATTTGTAGTAGTGTCCCCACCCACCCACATTAGGGTCCATTAAGTGGTAGCTACACATTTCTTGAGCAGATTTTCGATGCATTAAAGTGTTCCTTTGAAATGGGCGAGTTTGTCATTTTAAGAATAAATCAAGCACAAACTTGTCCTCTGTCAGCCAATAACAGTTTAATGCAGTCAACCAAACTATGACCTAATGATGCATTTTTAGTGGGAAGTGGGAGGCAAGGGTGAGTAATCCTGGATATCCTAATTTACCATTTTGATTGGAGTTGTGCTAAAAATCATTTTGGTAGGTATTTTCAATTCTACGACAAATTGTCCCTCCAAGAAATATCTGTGGCCCAGTAACATCAAACGCCATGGATGAATCATTCTTAGTAAGTTCAACCTCACGGAATTGTACAAACAGCAAAAGCCAAACAAAATTTTTCTTTTGTTTCCTGGCCCTCACTTTACTGGAAACAATGTTATTAAAACAAAAAATTACCTGCAGAGAAGAAATCGTTTCAGCTGCTTTGCCTCTATCAGAAAATGCATCAGCAAGTTGGGCTTCCAAGCTTTCATAACCCAAAAGGTAATGCCAAAACTGAATTACTGGCTCCCACATGTTTTTTAAAATTTAAGAATAACAGATACACATCTCACAATCTTCTGTTTACCTTTTGATATTTAGAAGAAAGCTCTGCAATTGAAGCTAGCCTTTTCTCTTCGGCAGTTTGCAACAACCCTTTTGTTTCTCCTAACATCTGAGGAAAGTTGAGTACCACAAGGATATAAAAAAATGTGCATATATAAAATAAGACTTCATAAAAATAATTTCCCATCTATTGGATGAACATTCCCCGAACCTCTTAGATTGGAACAATAGAGCAGCTTCTTTAGCAAGGCCGGCGGTGACAGAGATAAGCCCATCTTCATCACCTCCTCCGGAAGAAGACCCCCCATCTCTAGCAGAAGAAGAACCCGAAGACACCAAATCTCGCGAATCCATCCTATTCTTCCTCTTCTTCTTCAGATCGAACCAATTCAGATCGATAGTAAACGACTGGAGAAACCAAAAGAAACAAACACCCAAAAAAGAAAAAAGAAAAAAACCCTCGTTGAAATCTTAGTTGGGGAAGCAAGTCGACTGACTCAAAGGGGTCTGAGTGCTATCCAAGTTGGTTCAAAGCCCTAACTAAGGATTTGGATTGCATTGAAGAGTGATTTCTTCTTCTCAGTCTCTGGGATGGGCTCTCAGATTGCAGAGAGAGAGGGAGAGAGAAAATGAAAGAGACGAAGAGGAGAACTTTAAAATGAGAAAAAATGAAAAAATGAGGGTTTGTGATCTTAACCGTCCGATCATATCAAGATCTGAAAAAATGAGATTTAATTTGATATTGGATTAAAATCGAAGCGCTATCCTAAATGTAAGTAGCATAGCGCTTTGGAAGCGCTATGCAAGCACTTTAAAAGCGTTATGGTAGCTTTGGTAACGTTTTTTCTCATAGCGTTTTTTAAAGCGCTATTTAAGACATAACTAAGATAGCGCCTAATTGAAAAAAAAAAATTAAAAGCGCTATTGTAGCGTTTTTTTTTTTTTTTTTTTTTAAGACAAATAAGCGCTATCCTAGTGCCCACTTGGATAGCTCTTTAAAAAAGCGCTATCTAAGTGGCGTTACCTAAGCTAATATTTGTAGTAGTGATATAGGTTTGATTTAGAAGGCCTATAACTATCAAAAATAGTAACCACACTTCAATTGCAATTCACCAAGAAACAAAGAAATATTTATTAAGCAAAACTTTTCTATCTGTTCCTATATCCGACAAAGTCTCTTGTTTTTTTTTTTACGACTTCCTATTTATAGCTCCTTGCCCCAATGACATAATAACACTATGGTCAATCTAATCAATTAGAGCGAGGCTCCAGGACCAGGTTTTGCAATCAAGATGATGTGACATCATCAAATGAGTTTTTTAAAACCTCGAGATATACATAAACACTTTCGGGATTTCATCATTCTTTCAAAATCACGCCACATCACCTTGATTGAAAATCATGATTGTAAAAGCATTATTTCCTAATATTTTCAAATCAATTAATATTCCAATCTAATCAGTTAGCGCCACTTATCACTATTATAACCACTAGTGCGTAAGCGGCACACATAGTTGTTATGTCTCAAATAAAATGTAAATGTGTTACCATGATCTTGTTGTTCATAGTAATGTTCGATAAATGCCTATCACATTAATATTTTTAAGAAATAAAATCATATTGCTAAGAGCGTTTGATTTTATAGCTATCCCAACCCTAGTTTACATTATGGCAAACCACATCTCTTCAAGAGTGATGTACATCTGTGCGCTTTTCAGTAGGTCTGCCAAGCTCTTCGGAGGTTTGAGAGTTAAAAAATTGTATAGTTGTCCTCCCTTGAGTCTGGAGGTGAAAGTGGTCATAGTTGTATCATCGCTACATCCATCTGTCATGGTTAACTCGTTAGTGAATCGCGTAATGTATTTTCTGAGAGTATTGTTAGGATTTTGTTTCACATGGAGTAGATAATGGGGACCTTTTCTGAATCACTAACTGCCAATGAATCTGGTGATGAAAGTTATGGCCAGCGCTTGGAAGGAGTCTATCGATCGTGGTGGAAGGTTGTTAAACCAATTTACCACTGCGAACGTGAGGCTGGTCGGGAAATTTCTACACATGGTAGAGTATGAGCTTTCCTTTAGCGCCATCATATAGTGAAAATGGCGCAGATGGTCTGAAGGATTAGTAGAACCGTCATAAGTTTCAAATCTTAGAGGGATGAACCTCTTAGGTAAAGGGGGTTTCATGATTTTTTCATAGATGGGTGGCATGGCAAGCTCATATAGCATATTCAGATTTGTGACTCCAATCTTGAACATGACCTGTGGAGGAGCTCCACCAGTCCATAACCCATTGTCTTAAGATTAATTTCTTTTAAAATTCGTTCTTTGAAGTTCAACAGGAGCTTCTTGATTCTCTTGGAGACGACTAGCAAAGTTTTGCTGAAGTGGAACTCTGATGTGCTCGGTAGGTGGGATATGTTCTTGTGTGAACTTTTTGAACATTTTACCCAGGTGCCATTTGTGCCAAAAAATAGTCCACACGAGGATCATCATTATTCTCCCAGGAGCAAGGGTCTGCTAGGGCTCCAATTGAGTGATTTGCGCCACCATATCTTGTGATGGCAATTCACTACCTGGTGCTGCTGGCTCTCCCAATGCTGGACATGGAGTGTGTCCACTTGGTAATTGAGTTTCACTAGTGGAATGATTGTCTTGATTGTTGCTAAGTTGAGAGTTTGTAGGGGTTTCATTTGCATTGTATCTTTTGTTATTGATTCACGCAAAGGAAACTACCAACTCTGTTGCGATTTTTCTTTAAGAAAACTATCATTCCCCACGAACGGCACCAAACTGATGTGTCCAAATTTGTTCTTCCCGAGATCTAACCTACAAAACATGTCCAATTTTTTTACAGGCCCATTTTTTTATAGACCCAATTTTAGCCTAAAATTGAAAACTTTGAGAGAATGGGGTGATTTAATGCAACAAGGTGTACTGCAGTGCATTTGTTGCACTAATCAAGTATTGACACTTGATATACACGTAATTATTACAAAATATATCCCTTAATTTATATATGTTAGTGTTTCAATTAATATATTTTATTCTAATTATTTCATTTTTATGTTTTGTAGGAATTTGTGCGTATAAAATCGCATTAAGGCGACAATTTGAGGAAATGATTAATTTGTTGATTCTAGCGGTGATATAAAATAGCAGTTCACATATCTAAACCTAACCCAAATAAGCCTAGGTCCACTTACTTTAATCAAACCCAAGCCCAGAAAGCTAGAAACCTAAGCTCAGCCTAACAAGGAAATAGGGGAACCTTATTTAGGTTTCTCTCTTCCCTTCTCTTGAGGAAACTCTGCTCTTCCAGGTTTTCTGCTCCTTCTCCCTTTTCCAGCCGCCATCACCATCACCATCTGGGCAGAGACATAGAGCTCTGTGTTTCTCGCCACTAACCAACCACCATCAGCACCATCTCGCCACCGTCCAAGCCACCGCCGTCCCTGTTTCCTCCACGTACCCTGTTCCTGTCTTTTCTTCACCTCGCCCCCGTCCAGCATCCCTCATCACGAACCAAGCTCGCACGCCACCATCGCAAGCAGCAGAAACAGGGAGCATCTCCCTGTTTCGCCGCCCTGTCTCCATCTCACTACCACCGAGCACCACCTCAGCCACCTCACGCACAGGACAGCCCCTGTTTCTCCTCCTTCACGAACCGCCATTACGACCAGACCACGCAACCACCGTCGCCACGAAACAGGGAGGCACTCCCTGTTTCGCTTCCTCATTCGCGTTCTTTTTATCTATCTCTCGTTGTTCCTCACCCCTCTATCTTGTTGCAGGTTCAGAACCAGGTTGGAGCAGGAGGAAGCTCGCGAGGAGCACGGAGGATTGGTCGTGGTTTGCTGGAGAAGACAAAGCAGAAATTCGGGCGGGAGAAAACTGTTTTTCAAAACTGAAAAACAGTTTTGGCTATTGACACCCCGAGAACCTGTAAGAGCCACCACAGTGCAATTTCAGACCTTTTTCTCGCGATTCGCGTCTGTGCAGAGATGACTTCCACCTCCACTGATGCTGTGACCACCACCACCATGAGTCACTAAACCCCACGCAAGGTGAAGAGGTGAGCTCCTAGATGTAACGCACTAAACTAGTAATTGATTCGCTTTAAGTTTTCACGACGAATAATGATGTTTAATGATTCGCACTTTTATTTAATATAAAAATTTATGTTGTTTCACTGACAAGGATTTCATAGATTTCTTCGTATATTGTTATTATTCCGGTGGTTATCTTTTCTTCTCCATATAAGCTTAGTCATGTTTTTCTTATGTGTGGAATGTTTAAGAATTTACTGATTCCGGTAGGTTAGTTATATGTGATCATCATTTATTACGATATTGTCTCCGGATATATCGTAAGTTTAGGATATCACATATGACCGACCTTTGTGTTTTTTTAGAAAAAAGTGAAATCTAAATTTCATTTACATTAGGGTATATTAATGCATAAAAGATTATTTTTCCGATTACGTCGTTTGGGATGTGAAACACGTAGTTGAGTCATCATAGCGAATCAATACTAGTTGGCGCGTGAAGTCTAGGAGGGATTCTTGGAACCTTGTGATTTTTCCAAACTTAATTTTCATTAAATTAAATTCAATTTCGTATTTTAAATTTGTCAGAATTTCTTAACTTTAGTTTCGCATAGTTTGTCTCCGTTAACCTTGTTTTGTAAATCGTTTTTCCTTGTGGGATCGACACCCCAATCTTTACTGCAATTGACCACGTGTACTGTTTGGGCGTAATCAATACCTACCTATTATTTAGTTATTTATATATATCTAATTAATCGGTCGGTTCGGTTATAAATCGGCCGGTTCAAAACCGTAAACCGATTTCGAACCGTTTTTAATCGGTTCGGTTTAAATTATTTTCTTTCTACTCATATTTCGGTTCGGTCGGTTGACCAAATTTAAATCGATTTTTGCCCACCCCTAGAATTTAGCACAAGATATAAAATTTAGCACAAGAAAAATAATTTAGAAGAACTAAATTGAAGAATTTAGCATAAGATATAAAATATTCCCGAGGATTCATGGAATATTTAGTTTCAGCTCTTTTTATTTTCCCCTTCCAAAAATATTTCAACCATACACATTCTCAGAGACATTGGGTAAGGATAAAAATAGTATGGGTTATCACTTCTTAACTGGAGTAGGTAATGGAGATGGGGTTAGCAAAGAAAAAAACTATTTAAATGCTCAAAGGGCTGCAAACAGATCATTTATTTATTTTAATGCCTTCCCGCTGAGGACTCCATCATTTATTATGGTAGTTTGCATGTACCTACAGTGAGCTACTTGTGAAACCCTGTTTAATCCACTCTAGCTTCGAAACTCAGTCAATGCTTAAAGAGAGGAATGTCAACATGTTTCGAAGTATTTGGGTTTCTTAGACTCTTAAAATTTTTCGTACTCTGAAGAATTTGTATATGTTGCAGGTGGGAGGCAATGAGAGTTTGATTAGAATTATCCTAGTTGATGTGTCTCGATGCGTTTGTAGATTGTGTTCTTTGCGATATGTTCTTACCTCTTAGTATGTGCATAGCACCAGATGTATCACATTTCCAATGGTCAAAATGTGGTCATACACTTGTATTTGATAGTACATTCTTGACTCAAATGCTTTCATAGAAGATTGAGCTGTTGGAATAGTTTATGATGGAGCAAATGGAGGAACCAAACCCCTCATGATTCCAAGGGTAGATTCCAGAAGAAGCTGATGCAAAAAATAATAATTCTAAGAAGAAAGTCAACTCGTTGGAGCTAACTTCTTTCGAGTTGGGAAATATGATGTAGGAGCAAGGAAGTGTTTTACCCATTTTATTAATCTTAATCAGCTAAGGTATTTTTGCAGTTATATTTAGTTTTTTCTTTGATTTGGAAACTTGGTTATTAGATGTAGGAACTCCTTATATGGTTTTATTTGCTTTCAACTTTCAAGAATCTAGATTAGAGCTCTTTGTTTACTATCCATATACATTCATTTTAATAGTTTTTTATGCTCTTTGATATTTTACAGTTTGCAGTTGCCATTACATCGTAATGATTCCTAAACCTTAAATTTGTTTTTCTAAAAATATACCACATTGATTGATGTTATTCTTGTTCACTACGATAATGGGAGCTATCTTATTTCGGGAGAATTATGTTATTCTTGTTCACTACGATAATTTTGAATATTTTAGATAATAGGAGAAATCTATTGAGGTAGGTGACCTTATCGGGTCTTTCTTTGTGACATTAATTTAGTTTTAGTACTTCAATTTAGTTTGGCAACCGTTTCAGCTTCTCCTGCATTCCTAGTTTTTCTGTATAGTTTTGTCTTATTAAACTAGTAACTTTCGGTGACAGTTTTTGAATATTTTGCCAAAGGACATAGCTGCATCGACTTCCCGAGCTATAAAATACTTGTGTAAGGTAATTCTCAATATATATTTTTTTTCTTTCTGTACCTTTCCATGTTCTGAGCATGCTATGCAAGAGTACAGTTTCCTCAATTTCGAAGATTAAAGGCTTTTATCTAGCAGCTCAGTGAAGCAGTTTGGAATATTGCATTGTATATAATGATTTCTGCATCCCATGTTGTCTTGTGTATTTTGGTATTTAATGTTGGTAAGCTATAAGTGGAGATATAATAGTACAAACTTCACTTACTGTATTTGTTGTTATGCATTCACGAGGTGGGATTCCTTGGACCTATTGTGCAATTATTCAATGTAGTGAAAAATCATGAAAGAGACAAATATATCTTCTCTTAGGAAATTTCCATGTCTAGCAGTGCCAAATTGAAGTCTTGAACGGTGATACTGATGCGTGCCTGATTTTGTGGTCTGTATTTTTCATGTTGCCTTTTGAATTTGCTGAAATTGATTCTCTTTCCATGGTACATATTTACCCATGAAGGTTGTCACTGTGTCAGTGTGCCTGTGTACTAGGATATATATGGAATTATGGATAGACAAGTGCATGGATACAACACACAAGAAACTTGCAATTAACTGTTGGGTCCTGGAATTGATGGTTGATGCGGATTTAACTAACCCAAATTAATAGGTTAATTAAACCAACTTGTAATACCGCAAGTGCACGGTGTCTAACTGGTAGACAACGGCAAGTACGGGTCGATCCCACGAAGAAGTAGGTGAATGCAATTGATTATTTAAGAAATTATCTAAACTAATTTAAATGGAAAATGGGGGTTACAGTGTTTTTAAAAGAAAACTAAATTAAAGATAATAAAACAAATTATCTAAAATGATAGAATGGAATGAGATGGATGGAATGAAATGGGTTTGGTGGGCTTGGACTCACCAATGAGTTAGCAAAAATATCTAAATCTAGATTACTGAATTTAAATACGAGAAGCTTAGGGATGAGAATCCCTTGCTTACACCGAAAATATGATCGTTAAAATTCAATTAAAATTATAACATGTTCTTTTAAACCTTAACAAATTATTTCAAGCTTGACAAAGAGTACTTCTAACTACCAAGCATATCAAATTTGACTACTTGAACATGCAAGGTGAAAGCAAATTATCAGTTTCAGAAATAACTTGTAATTAGTAATTTAGCACATAATTCAGTAAAATAAATTTAAAATAATTTTTACAGCCCAATTGGTCTGTCGAATGGTGTCGAACAGCAGATCAGTGGTTGAATGTGCACGAATCCCGAGACAAAAATGCTCAAAACCACTCTGTGGTGGTACAGAACAGTTCCGGCGGTGAGAATAACCAAAAATCAGATTTTAAATATGAAAATTCCCGCCGCACAGAGCCGATCGTCTTCTCCAGCGAGAACCGGCGCTGTTGCGGCATGGTTCTCGCTCCTCGCGGCTCGTTTTTTATCCTCTCGGCCTCCCTCGTGATGGTCGACCTGCAAAGAATGAAAAACGGTGAAGAAAACACCGAAAAACAGCGAAAAACAGAGCGAGAGAAGTCGGGGAAAACTCCCTGTTTTCGACTCGCTGTCGCGGCTGATCTCGCCGCCTTTCGTCGCTCCTCGCGGCTTCCCTCGACTTCCTCTTGATCCTAGAACCTGCAAGGACAAGAAATGGTGAAGAAAACCCTGAAGAATAATAAAAACAGATCGAGAAACAGGGGGAAAACTCCCTGTTTTCGACTCGCTATCGCGACTGGCCGGCGGCCTTCCGTCGCTCCTCGCGGCTTCCCTCGACTCCCTTGTGATGCCAGAACCTGCAAGAACAAGCAAAGTGAAGAATAAACTCGAAGAAATAGAAAAACAAATCGAGAAAACAGGGAGGAAAACTCCCTGTTTCGTCGCTGTTTCGCGACTCTGCCGAAGGTGGTGGTTGCGGTGATTGGCCGGGTCGTGACAGTGGTTGTGAGAGAAGGATCTCCAAATTATTTGAAGCCGAAAGAGGGGAGGAGCAAGCTCTGTTTGCAAGGTGAGGACGGCGGTTCGTGATCTGTTGGGGTGCTGTTCGGCTGGCGGTGGTGGTGCGAAGTGGTGGTGCGAGGTGGTGGTTAGTGGCGAGAGACACAGGGGTCTGTGTCTCTGCCTGGATGGAGAGTGAATGGTAGGCGGCTGTGTTAGAGGCTCCAAAGAGAAGAGAAGAGAGGAGAGCCCCCATTTGTGGTCGATACCCCTCCCTTTTATAGAAAAATGCGAGAAAACCTAATTAGGGTTTTCTTGGGCTTAGGATTCTAATGGGCTTGGGCTTAGGTTTCCCTAGTGTTGGGCTTAGGGCTTCCCTGTGAACCACTCTTTTGTACCACCATATCAAATAGTCGCCTTAATACGGTTTTATCGTTCAACGGCGCGCCGATTCCTACAGAGACAGAAAAATGAAATAATTAGAATAAAATATATTAATTGAAGCACTAACATATATAAATTAAGGGATATATTTTGTAATAATTACGTGTATATCAAATACCCCCAAACCTATATTTTGCTAGTCCTCGAGCAAAACAAAATAAAGAATAAAATCCTAACTCACTTTCGTAGGAATCACGGTTGCACTTACCTTAAACGTGCAACAAGGCTTTAAACCGCTAGATTACCTCTAGTGGACGAGTTATAGTCTCGTGAGGGTTTCCAGAAATGTTACTCACAAACATTACTGACTCAACAAAACTTGGTCACAAAAAGCTTATTTTAAAACTTCAAGAAATGCAAGGAACCAACAATTTCCAAAAATTTTAATATTTTCCAAAAGTTAGAAAAAAATTCATAATCATCGTCAACTCAATGTATGTGTGTGGATAGCACTATCAACATAACTTTTCATTTCAGAGTAAAACAATGACTAAATCTCCTGTAGAAAGTTTGTTTTGACTGCAAACCTCTCATGTCACTCACAATAAAGCACTCAGAGATTTGGTATTTCACTCAGTTTATATGTGAGGAAAAGAGTAAATGATGGAAAACAATCATCTCACATATAGTAATATGAAGAATGGACTTTTCAAGAATGGAATGAACATGATCTCATGGACAGGAATATCAATTACTTTTGGGAATGTTGAATCAAACACCATAGGTCTTGGTTATTAAATCTCCACATCTACGAAACCAACCTTTACCTAAGATCAACTAGGACTTTGTTGGGTTGTAATGGGGCTTGGGTAATGGTTAATAAGGAGTGTTAAAGGTTTCTAGGAATGTATACACCCATTTAACGAACAATTCGGGCTTTCAAGAATAAACAATGTTGCGCACCATCAATTTTTTCTTTATTCTCACATCTTTATCCTCATTCACATTTTCTTCTGCTTTCTTTTCTTTCTTTTTCTTTTTCTTTCTTTCTTTCTTTTTCTTTCTTCCATAGAGGATTTATGAAATATCTCATATTTTGCTCTTTCATGCCCTTTTTACACCAAGTATATCCATCCGTACACATTCCCAGAAAAGTTGGATAAAGGTTAATGGGTTAACAAATAAAAGGTTAATCTATGGCTCAAAGGGCTACAAAAACTTAATGTTATGGGTAAGTTAAAAGGGCTAGTTAATGGTCTAACGAAAAAATGCCTAGATCATTTCCTAAGTTCGGGTCAGTATTATGACATCTCAATTGAATAAGCCAAGAAGTTCTAGTGTAATAATTCAATTTTTATGTCATTCCCAAAGCAACAGAAAATGAGAATAATGAGATCATCAACGAGATAATACGGACTCAAGAAAAATCAGAGTTTATATATAACCCTCAGAAAAATAGAAAGGCTCAAAACTTTCAGGGTTAAGTCTCCACTATTATTCTAAGGTTTTCTAGTATATATTTCACTCATCAACTTCAAGTTATGCTAACATGGCTTATGGTGCAAAGATAATCGAGTTGAAAAATCTTATGAACTAGATCTAACTTAAGGATTATACTAAACTTTCAGTCTTTATCGATATACCAATATGTCAAGTTAGCTTGCATTTTCTTGAGCATAAAACATTTAAAATCCATTTTCATAATCACAAAAGACCAAGTTTCTTGACAGAAAATCTTTTTTTTTTTTTTTAGAATAAAAAAAGAAAACACTACAAAAAAAAAAAAAAAAAAAAGAATCACCGACTCATGAACCCTACCCCCAAACCTAATCCAAACATTGTCCTCAATGTTTAACAAAATAATTCTGACAAATGAATGAAGTAAGTACATGAGAGGAGGTTAGAACAGTATTACCCGCGGTGAAGATTTTACCAATTTCCAAGAAGTCGTCCATCAATGAGGCTCAGAAACATAAGAATCATGGAGTTTTCATTAGAAATCGATAAAATGCAGACTCGACACTAACAAAGAAAATGAAAAGAAAAAGCAAGTTGTAAGTCAAAATTGTTACGGAGCTAACGAGTATGAGTGAAACACAACTAAATAGGGTACTCGAAAATCAATCCAGACTAACAGCAGAGACACACAACTAAAGCTAGGCTGCCTCCTAGGAGCGCTTGGTTTAACGTCATCAGCTCGACAAATATTCTTCCTAAAAAAAATGGTGTATCAACAAAATGTAGAGGAAGAATATGACAAAAACTTAGTCCAAGGTCGTATATCAACAACCTGAACAGTTGAGGATCAGTCCACCAAAATATAACAATCACATGAGGCACCAAGTACACGAGGACATTCCAAAAGTGACCAGTAGTCATACACAACAAATGATCCTTGCGTGTACCAAAAAGGGAATATCCTATGTCTGGTTCCAAATCGGATGATTGGATAATTTTCACAGTAGAATGGTGAAAACTGAAATCCTCACTACAACACAAGGGATCGGTGAAAGTAGCCTTAGTAAATGGGACTGTGATGCAAGTAGATGAGACGATGGATATATCAGGTGATACAGGCTCATCACATGAATCACATAGAGATGTTGGTCTAGACAACTCATCACCTGAAAATGCATACCTGAGGGTGTCAGGTAATTGTTTAAGGTTAAGCTCAGGTGGCTCAACTGATGGGGCTAGTTTTGACTCACTGAGTGGAAGAGGCTTCACTTTAGACTGCCATTTATAACTAGGATCCACAATGGGGACTGAGTCAAGCAAATCATTGACTTCCCTAATGGAATCATCAACATCAAAGTCTAAACTAAATTGAGTCAAACAAGCATCTAAACAGTCAAGAGGAGACTCTAAAGAATGGTCACAGGTTGATTCGATGCATGAGTCACTAGAGAGGCATGAGTCAACATGGGAAGGAGATGTCTGTAGTGTCTCATAATTGACAGGTTCATCAATAAATGAGTCACTAGGGAATTTATCTGACTCTATCTCAGGAAGTGACTCAACTATCTGACTCACAGTCATCTCAAGTTTCCGGATAGCTTGAGAATTTTGTTGAAAAATAGTTGTCAAATCTGTGATAGCCTGAAAATTTTGCTCAAGCATTTCCCCTGTTCGCTGTATAAAAATGTTCATTATAGCCTCTAACTCATTATCAGGAATGAAAGCTTGAGGAGTCTGACGAGTGTCTAGAGGGCTTTCATGGTACTGACCATGAGCCCATGAGAAGTCAGAATGATAAGCTAGACCTGAGTAATAATCTAAATAAGGATCATACTCAGGTCGTTGCATGTCATAAAATGAATTGACTTGCTCGGAAAAATAGGCTGGATAATCCCTTGTGTTCATTTTTTTTTTTTTTTTTTTTTTTTTTTGAAAGCACTAACTCTAAAAATATACACAAGCTCACATGCAATCAGCAACCAATAAATGCACAAGAAACATGACTCCCTAAGCAATCAACGTTTTTGAGATCAATTATCTTTTTATCTTTGGGGGACAATTATTTCTTATGTAATCTTTATGACACAGCAATGGGTGCTACAAGTTGATCCTAAGAGTGTACACTTTACACCGCAAAGTTCAAAATCAGTAGGCTAGAGTTTTGTTTCAAAGAAACCGGATTATCGCACAAGAGAAGGAGGTCACAATGGTCCAATTAAGTACTTCCTTGTGCTACCGCTCTGTAAGCCAATAGATGTGAGAACGATGTGATGTTAAATGCACACTTAAGGTTTGTGTTCCAAACCAAAAACTATTGGTTACACCAATTCTTCTTGTGGATTGTAGCTTACTTATGACTCGGCGTACCGGGTAAATTACCCTTGTGGCAGTGGCCTCTCGGAGTTCATTGAATGATTAAACCCATCGTCACTTTTAGCTTGAGTCAACACAAAAATTATTAGATTCACCTTGGTCTTTGGTTGTCCTATGAACACCGTACCTAAAAGATGGCTCTATCTAACTTGCTAATTGATTTTAATTATGTTAGGCTATTGGTTGCACACAGCTGGAGTGATGAGGTGGGGATATCAAGTCCCACCAGTTTCTATTTAAAAGCTGGGTCTGCTTATTATGAATTACTAAAGTTTAGCATCCACAATTACAGAATTTAACAACCAACCACACAATTTCAAACAATTACACCAAGCACCCTGGTCGCTAATACGTTGCGTGTGATAGAAATACTTACAGTGTGCGTATTCCGTTCTGCACAAAAAGTTAGCACAAATCAAAAAAATTCCGACTTCTTTTTATATATTTCAATCAGCACACAAGCACATGCAAATCAATTTACTGGTCTTGGTCTTAGAAGTCGGAATTCTAAATCACAAGAAATTATTGGGTACAATTAAAATTGTTTCCCTAAAATTTCTTATGACTTAGAAAATTTTGGGTTTTTTTTTTTTTTTTTTTTTTTTTAGTGATTAAACAAAATGAAAAATAGTAAAGTATAAAAATTATTACACCACATACTCGTAAAACGAGGTGAAAATAAAATTACAACTCTCCTCACAAAAATAAAAAATAAAAAATAAAAATTTGCTTGATCTTTTGCAGGATCGTCCAATATCCTCGAGAAGCGTGTAATCTGCAAAATCAAACACAAAATGAGTGTAAAAAGAACAAAATAAAAATATATATATATATATATATATTTTTAATTTTTAATTTTAATTTTTTTTTTTTTATAATTTTTTTTTAATTAGTGAAAATAAATCTTAAATTCAATTATAACGCAATCTTCCCCAGCAACGGCGCCAAAAACTTGATGCGGATTTAACTAACCCAAATTAATAGGTTAATTAAACCAACTTGTAATACCGCAAGTGCACGGTGTCTAACTGGTAGACAACGGCAAGTACGGGTCGATCCCACGAAGAAGTAGGTGAATGCAATTGATTATTTAAGAAATTATCTAAACTAATTTAAATGGAAAATGGGGGTTACAGTGTTTTTAAAAGAAAACTAAATTAAAGATAATAAAACAAATTATCTAAAATGATAGAATGGAATGAGATGGATGGAATGAAATGGGTTTGGTGGGCTTGGACTCACCAATGAGTTAGCAAAAATATCTAAATCTAGATTACTGAATTTAAATACGAGAAGCTTAGGGATGAGAATCCCTTGCTTACACCGAAAATATGATCGTTAAAATTCAATTAAAATTATAACTATGTTCTTTTAAACCTTAACAAATTATTTCAAGCTTGACAAAGAGTACTTCTAACTACCAAGCATATCAAATTTGACTACTTTAACATGCAAGGTGAAAGCAAATTATCAGTTTCAGAAATAACTTGTAATTAGTAATTTAGCACATAATTCAGTAAAATAAATTTAAAATAATTTTTACAGCCCAATTGGTTTGTCGAATGGTGTCGAACAGCAGATCAGTGGTTGAATGTGCACGAATCCCGAGACAAAAAGGCTCAAAACCACTCTGTGGTGGTACAGAACAGTTCCGGCGGTGAGAATAACCAAAAATCAGATTTTAAATATGAAAATTCCCGCCGCACAGAGCCGATCGTCTTCTCCAGCGAGAACCGGCGCTGTTGCGGCATGGTTCTCGCTCCTCGCGGCTCGTTTTTTATCCTCTCGGCCTCCCTCGTGATGGTCGACCTGCAAAGAATGAAAAACGGTGAAGAAAACACCGAAAAACAGCGAAAAACAGAGCGAGAGAAGTCGGGGAAAACTCCCTGTTTTCGACTCGCTGTCGCGGCTGATCTCGCCGCCTTCCATCGCTCCTCGCGGCTTCCCTCGACTTCCTCTTGATCCTAGAACCTGCAAGGACAAGAAATGGTGAAGAAAACCCTGAAGAATAATAAAAACAGATCGAGAAACAGGGGGAAAACTCCCTGTTTTCGACTCGCTGTCGCGACTGGCCGGCGGCCTTCCGTCGCTCCTCGCGGCTTCCCTCGACTCCCTTGTGATGCCAGAACCTGCAAGAACAAGCAAAGTGAAGAATAAACTCGAAGAAATAGAAAAACAAATCGAGAAAACAGGGAGGAAAACTCCCTGTTTCGTCGCTGTTTCGCGACTCTGCCGAAGGTGGTGGTTGCGGTGATTGGCCGGGTCGTGACAGTGGTTGTGAGAGAAGGATCTCCAAATTATTTGAAGCCGAAAGAGGGGAGGAGCAAGCTCTGTTTGCAAGGTGAGGACGGCGGTTCGTGATCTGTTGGGGTGCTGTTCGGCTGGCGGTGGTGGTGCGAAGTGGTGGTGCGAGGTGGTGGTTAGTGGCGAGAAACACAGGGGTCTGTGTCTCTGCCTGGATGGAGAGTGAATGGTAGGCGGCTGTGTTAGAGGCTCCAAAGAGAAGAGAAGAGAGGAGAGCCCCCATTTGTGGTCGATACCCCTCCCTTTTATAGAAAAATGCGAGAAAACCTAATTAGGGTTTTCTTGGGCTTAGGATTCTAATGGGCTTGGGCTTAGGTTTCCCTAGTGTTGGGCTTAGGGCTTCCCTGTGAACCACTCTTTTGTACCACCATATCAAATAGTCGCCTTAATACGGTTTTATCGTTCACGCGCGCCGATTCCTACAGAGACAGAAAAATGAAATAATTAGAATAAAATATATTAATTGAAGCACTAACATATATAAATTAAGGGATATATTTTGTAATAATTACGTGTATATCAATGGTGCATGAATAAAGAACACATGGTGTTTTTCAAGGGACTTGCATTTCTGAATCTACCCTGTTTGCACTCTTCACACTAATTATATGTTTGCCCCATCTTTTAGGCTGAAAATCTCTCTACACCTTCATCATTGTAATTTTATCAACGGCAAAAAAAAACACCCACACAGATGGAAAGCCGACTCTCTTCATTGCTTAACACAAGCACCTCTCCAACTTCCAACCAAGAATTTATTGCAGCTTTTTATTTTATTATTACTTTTTGATTAGAACCACCAATTTTTAGAATAGTTTGGTTTTGCAAACTTGATGGATTCTGTTTGGTTGGTTTAGATTGTAGAACAATCAAAATGTTTTTGCAGTATTTGGTTCTTTCAACCCAACTACAAAGATAATTTGTAGAAATCCATGCAAGAGCCTGTGATAGACTTGCAAATTTCTGGATTCAAGCAATTTTTACTTTGAAGTTGGTTTGCCAAATAAGGCGTGAGGCCCAGCCAAATATAGCATAAATTTACCCTCAACATCGAGATGTGGTAAACAAGAAAAAATGATTGAGAGAGGTTTTCCGTCTCTCACAGAATGTTTGTTTATTAGAACTCTGTCTCAGTAAATCACATGCACACTTCATTATTTTTCATGAAAGTGTAAGCATGTGAGTATGTGGGACAATCCTCAAAATCATCCATGCTGTGTTGTTCTATGTTGTATTCACCAATAAGTGCGCTCCTGATATGGTTGTCATCACAGTATTGCATCTCTTTTCACTAGCATTAGACATTTGTGTCCAGCAAAGAAAATCTGATGATCAGTTAAGTAATAATACTTCACCTGATACAGATGATCACCATCTTGTGCAAGCTCTTTTTGATGAAGAAGTTCATTTGGGAGTGCAACAAAGCCCCAAAGCTTGTTGTCATTGCTAGTTACTCTTATGAGAATGCACCAGGAAAAAGATCTGATTGTATATATGGAAGTAGGGTAGAGTGACCATTCCTTATTGAGAATTTTTTGAGGAAGTTTCGCTGAGCTCAGTGATAGTTGCATGACCAAGCTGCGAACAATAGCACCAGAAGTTGTGTGTCAGTTGCAATCTAATTCGAATGGCAATGAGCAGACATCAGGCTCTTCTTTCAATGAAGACCGCAAAGTGATGGCGTGGCAGAAGCAAGCTGACTCATTGGTGAGATATATTCTCTGTTATCTGTTTTCATTATGTACTGAAGCTCTGATAGGATTTGTTAGGTTTTCATTTCCTTTTCATGGTTTGGCTAGCTTTTAGCTATGAGTGGACATTTTGGCACATCAGTAGTTAAGAGTTTAGGTTTTGTTGAGATTCTATAATCCGCTAATGAAATTGACTAATTAACATACCTCATAATTAGTTAGCGCATAGTGCATATGGATGGTCTACTGAATATTAATCTGTCTTTTGTATCCTGTGTGTTTGAGGCCATGCACTACTTGATTGACTTTCTATATCCCAAACTAAGTCAGTTTTGCATGCAGAAAAAATTCAAGCAGCACAATCCAAGTTCATGGAAAGTCATGAATTCTTGTCAGATAAGGTGGAGAGTATAACTCTGGAGCAAGACTTGTCTAGTGATAAGCATGTTGATAAGGGGCTAGTTTGTTCTTTTTGCCATGATCCAGATTCTAAACTTCCCATCTCATTTCATGTTTTTCTCCAGGTGAGATCGGTTTTTGCATTTATGCTCCCCAAGTCTTTGATTGGTGTCTATGTTTATCGGTTAAATTCTTAGTGCAATATTTTAGATTATGAAAGATGCACTTGTGCTTTCAATGCCAATAATACATTGTCATTGGTTTTGGAACCAGAAATCTCGACTTGCAAGTTTTGCGGAGAGAGGCCTTCTGTTGTGCGAGTACTATTGGTCATGTTCACCATCCAAATGTGTCTTCTTTGATGGTGTCTTCTTTGATGGGTTGTTGCATTGACAATGGACTATATTTGGTTTTTGAGTTCTCTCTACATGGCTCAGTTGCTTCTGTTTTTCATGGTAGAGTAGAGCCAATTGAAAATTTGATCGAATTTAGGCAAGTTTCGGTGTGGTAGTTTATCTAATTGTGTAAACCTTTTGTGTACTAGATGAGATGTAATATAGAGAGTTGATCTTTATTATTAATTTGATAGATTTTGTGATTCGATGTAATACATTATCTAATTAATTATATTACTTTGCCTTCATTCATGGAAATGTTTAAGTTTGGCACATTTAAAATTTTATTTTCTAGAAATAAAAGTTATAAGATGTAATAAAAAGTCATTTGATAGTAAGATAATAATAATAATAATAATAATAATAATAATAATAATAATAAAATATTTGCTATGTATACTTACCGCTATGGTAGAGTCTACCATAGCATTTTAGAAATGCTACTATAGCGTTTTTGAAACGCTATAATAGGCCAACTTACTATAGAGTTTTAAAAACGCTATAATAGTGGGTAGTGGGATATTTATCATTGGGTAGGCTAAAAGGCTAAAGAACGGTTCAAAGAAAAAAATGCCTATATCACTTCTTAAGCCCTAGTCGGTATTATGACATCTCAACTAAATAAATCAAGAAGTTCTAGTGTAATAATTCAATTTTAACACCATTCTCAAAGCAATCAATAAAAGAAACAAGAATAATAAGATCATCAACGAGATAATGCAGATTAAAGAAAAGTCAGATTTTAGTTAATAACCCTCAAGAAAAATAGAATGTCTCGAAACTCAAAAGGGTTAAGTCTCCACTATTATTCTAAGGTTTTCTAATTAATATCTTCCTGATTAACTTCAAGTTATGCTTACTCGGCTTATAGTGCAAGAGTGGTTAGATCGAAAAATATCATGAAATATATTTAACTTAAAGATAATATCAAACCATATGTTTTCCTATTGATATATAAAAGTGACAAGCGAAAGCATGTATTTCTCAAATTTAAAGGCATACTTGAAAGCACATCCTCTTCATTGGAAAGAAACTTAGATTTTGAATGCAATGGAGATTGAGTAGAATACAATAGTAAATTGTGAAATAAATTTTAGTTCAAAATTTTGGAAAATGAAGAAAAAACTCATAAACCTCACCCCCAAACCTAAACCAAACATTGTCCTCAATGGATAAAATGATGATTATCACTACAAGAAAAAATCCCATTCATAGCGTTTTAGAAAACGCTATGGTAGATCCTTTTATAGCGTTTTAAAAACGCTATGGTAGAGTCTACCAAAGCGTCTCTGAAACGCTATGATAGAGTCTACTATAGCGTGTTTAAAACGCTATGGTATAGTCTACCAAAGCGTTTCAGAAACGCTATGGTAGACTATACCATAGCATTTTTGAAACGCTATGGTAGAGTATACATAGCAAATTTTTTAACATTTCTAAGATAATATAATGTTGAGTCACAAAATCTATCAAATAATAAAGATGAAGTATTACACTTAAACTTAAACATTTTATTGACAGCAAATTTGAATAATAGCTCGAAAATGTACCAATACAAAACCATTCATGGTGCACAATAACTCTTGAAATTAGGAAGGGGAGTAACTAACTACTAAGAGTGCTAGCATTCTGACTTCCTGAAGGATGTTCAAAGCCCACTATTCCCAGGCTTAAGTCTGGTTCAGTGGATGACCATGCAGCAAAACACTCAGTTTTCAGCTACTCAGTCAGGACTTCTCCCACTACCACTACTGCAGCAACGACAACTCCCACGGCGCTTTGTGCCAATGTCGTACTACTCTTTGCCTCTACCTGGGAACCTAAGGAAGGTATAAATCCTAGCTCGGAAAGTTTCTTATGTGATTCTGCATATTCCATGAAGAAAGCATCTTCATCCTAGGTGGCACTGAGCCACTGTTGCATGGCATACTTTCAAAATGTGTAAGGTAACAAGTTGATTTTCTCTACCAACAATACACACCACTCGTCTATCATGTTGGTACATTACCTGAAAGTTCGAATATCAAGAATACTACAATGGTGAAAAAGGTAGGCACTATTCATCTACTTTTAAATTGGACGGACAAAATTGGGGTTGAACATGTAAGTTGTGTCACCCATCTATCATATATATATATATATATATATATATATATATATATATATATGTATATATACGTTCAGTTGTTTTACATTGTATTGCATTTGAACTTTTGGAAGCTTTTAAAAAGACAGAATGCAAACAATTTCCCATCATAATACATATCTTCTCTATTGCTATACTTACCAATGCATCAAAAGCTCCATATACCGCCATTGAACCACCGACACCTGATACGCCAAGTGCTGGGGTTGTACAATATACTTGGTGAATTCAGCCCTGATGTAGATAGATGCAACATTAAGTTAAGAAGAACAAAAGAAAAAGAAGGGGAAATCACGGTGAAATGACTAAGTGATTGATAGTATCAAGAATGACATCAATCACGCAGTACTGTTTGAGGTATTTACCACACAAATGCCTGTTGCAAGCTTGAATAGATGATAAGAGGAATGATCAACAGCAACCGTTTGTCTAACAGAGGAGCAATAACCAACTTTGAAAGATACACTAAAGAAGAATAGAAATTGCCAGAAGGTTTTTCTTGTTCTTCTTCTTTACCATCCCTTTTACTTAAGAAGCACATTAGAATGGTACCTAAAGTCATGCTCCAAGGAAAACCACAAATAATAAGGTTGTGCCACTGGTAGTCCCTCCTTGCAGTGAGGTCCAAGAATATTGAATATCAGCAGAAATTTCAAAACTAAGGCATGAAAGTTCAATAGCATTCAGTTTGGATATTATTAGCATTGCACACATAATGCTCAATCCAAAGTGTAATGGCTACATACTCCTGAAATATAAAACAGTTCTCAGTCTATTTTTAATAATTATATTTTCTGTCTCCATGCAATCATCAAAATATCCAGGCATTTAGATAACCAATTTATCTACGAGGAAGATAGAAGTAACTAGAGAGTGGATAAATTGCAATAGAAAAGCTTGAAAAAGAAATGAGAACATAGGACTTTATCAAACCTTTCCATCTTTTAAAAGGACGAGTGAGATTAAATTCCCAACGACCTGCAAAAAATGAAAACCTGTAAGAATCTGTGGAAAAAAAAAGTGAATCTTTGAACTAGGTTAAAACATACACCTGATGACTGGCAAAGGTTCCCCAAAATTCTCCATTGAAACTACCAATGACAGTTCCTTCATGTAACTGGAAATCTTTTGCATGGCTTCGTGTAGTAGAAGCTAGGAAGCACGGATTCGCGGAAAAACCCTGTCGTATCCATGAAAACGCGAGTCGGATACGGATACAACATGGACACGGTCCGGACACTGTCAGGATTCGGTTGCTAAATTTTTTTATTTAGATCTTGATAAGATCAGACGGTTGAGATCTGAAGCTCTAATATTAAAACCTAAATCTCGTTTTTTTGTTTTGTTATTGGCTTATTGCTCAAACAGACAGAGAGGTGAGGAACCAGAGGAGGTGAGGAACCGAGGAAGGAGGAACCAGAGAGAAAGGAGGCGAGAAAGGAGGAACCGAGGAGGTGAGGAAGAAAGAAAGAACAAAGAAGGAAGAGGAAGAACCGAATAAGAGAAAGAAGGAAGGGAAGAAGAAGAAAGAGCTTACGTTGCTTAGAGGAGTCTGTCAGAGTCGGAAGCTCAGGACCCAGGTTCGTCTCTCTCGACTCTCACTCAGTCACTCACTGTTGGTGTTTATTCTTCTTGTTTTTTTTTTGTGTGTTTTGTGTGTGATTCACTGATTATTAGCTTATTTTTTGTGTGGGAAGAAGAAGAAAGAACTGTTTATTTTTTCCATCTTATTTTTTCCATCTGTTTTCCCTCTTCATTGGTACACCTTCACAACATGATTTCGGTTTTCAAATAAACATATGCCCCTTGATTGAGTGAAACATTTTCAGTCTTCACAACATGTAATGTTTGGTTTCAAATGGCATAGGAATTCGCATATAGATATTAGATATTGATATGATGTACAGTGATGGAGTTTGGCCTTAAACTCACGATGAATGGGGTACCTTTACTATATTGTTTTATCAGGTGTTCCAAATCACTTACTCTATTAGTTATTTTTAGTTTGCAGAACACCCAGGCACATTCATCGAATGCATCACAGTTGATTCCACAACATAACTACAAGCTTGATGTTCATGCTATGAATACTCGGCATCCTGGAGAAGTATGCATCTGATTAGATGGCTTTGAAATTTGAATTGTATTTTAGTATTGTGGTTACAAACTGCTAATCAATCCTTATTTGTCTACGAATGTATGCATGTTTCTTTGAATGTGGATAGTTTCCTCGCAAGAGGTTTTTACCACCTTAGTAAGAAAATAAAAATAAAAGAATCATTATTTTGAGGTTTGATTTACTTTAATTCATGTTTTGAGTGAGATCTTGCACTTTCAAGTTTTTCTATCCAGCTAATTTTACTCCCGAGTAACCTATCAAAATCTTTGCATGTCATTGTTTGTTCCTGGTGCATAAAGCTAAGCAATATTTTTAGTAGAAATTAACTCTTCATCATTTTTTAATGCCAGTTTGAATGCAGAGAATTTAGAGAATCAATTCTTGGTGTCTTGCCACATCAATACTAGCTGCTAGCTGCAGTATTTCTCTTCTTGTAAGTTCTTCTCCTGTCCTTTTCGGCTTGTCCATTTGCCGTAAAATATTCTACTATTCTAGCAATATTACCTGCAAGTTTGCAACACGTAAATAATTGTCAGTCTTCAATACAACTTACTACTTAGTACTTACAAGTTGCAATTAAATTATATTAAATATACATATTCTAGCAATACTACCTGCAAGTCTGCAAGACTGCAACCAAATTTTTTTTTAATCCATGTTTCTTTTCCTTTTTTTACATGTAAAGTTTTAGACCAAATGAGCGGAGAAGATAATGCTCCTTTTTGGAGGCATGTCACACGATTAAGAAGAACAAATGAAGGTGGAGGGAATCAAAGGTGGAAGTGTAACTTTTGCAAAAATGATTATACGAGATCCCATACTAGACTAAGGCACCATTTGTTGAAGGAAAGAGGTCATGGGATACCTATTTGTGATAAGATCTCTTCTGAACAATTTATAGAGGCACAAAATCTTGTTGATGCAGCTGCACTGAGAGTAGAAAATGCCGCTCGTACACGTGTTGTTCCTTTACCTCCTTCAAGGGGCTCAGCTCAAGGTAGTTGCGCAGGTACGAGTGCTGGCATAAGTTCATCCTCTGATTCAAGGAAAAGGAGAGCAAGTAATCCGATTGTGGATGCTTTCAATCTCAATGATCGGCAAGAGTTAGATGCTTTGATTGCAAGGATGTTTTACTCGGCTGCATTGCCTTTCAACCTTGCAAAGAATCCGTATTATCAGAATGCCTTCACCTTTTCATCAAATAAAGCTAAGTCTATTAGTGGTTACAAGCCACCTGGGTACAATGCATTGAGGACAACTTTGCTTCGAAAAGAAAGAGATCACGTTGAAAGGTTATTGGAGACAATAAAGTACACATGGAAGGCTAAAGGAGCAACCATTGTTTGTGATGGATGGAGCGATGCTCAAAGGAGGCCTCTTATTAATTTCATAGTAATTAATGAGGGTGGTCCAATGTTTTTGAAGGCTGTGAATTGTGAAGGAGCGGTCAAAGATAAACATTTCATTGCTGGCTTGATCAAAGAAATTATTAATGAGGTTGGGCCTAATAATGTGGTCCAAGTCATAACCGACAATGCTCCAGTTTGCAAAGCTGCAGGTTTAATTGTTGAGAGTCAATACCCTCAAATCTTTTGGACACCTTGTGTAGTCCACACTCTCAACCTTGCTTTGAAAAACATATGTGCCCCAAAGAACACACCTTCAAATGAAGAGGCCTACAACGAGTGTAGTTGGATTGTTGATATTATTGGGGATGGCGTGCAAATCAAAATTTTTGTCATGAACCATTCTATGAGATTGCACATGTTCAATGAGCATTCAAACTTGAAGTTGCTTTCTATTGCAGAGACCTGCTTTGCTTCAAGTATAATTATGCTGAAAAGGCTGAAAGACATTAAAAGTAGTCTCCAAAGTATGGTGATTGGTGGTCAGTGGGATTCCTACAAGGAAGATGATGTTGAGAAAGCAAAGTTTGTGAAGGAATGACTTGTGGTGGGACAAAGTGAACTACATACTTTGTTTCACAGAACCTATATATACAATGTTGCAGAGGGCTGATACTGATGAGCCTTGTCTTCTCTTGGTGTATGAAATGTGGGATACTATGATTGAAAAAGTGAAGCAAATTATTTATCGCCATGAAGGGAAGAAAAATGATGAGGAGTCAGACTTTTATACAGTGGTGTATCATATATTGGTTGATAGATGGGAGAAAAGCAACACACCACTACATTGTTTAGCACATTCCTTAAATCCAAGGTAACTTAAGTTTTGCAGTATTCTTTTTCTACTTAATTTAGAAAATTTGGGTTAGGTTTATAATATTAATTTGTGATTGCTTAGGTATTATAGCAGACAATGGCTTGAAGGGGCTCCGAATCATGTTTCCCCAGATTGTGATTCTGACATTTCAATAGAGAAGAATAAATGCTTTCAGAGATACTGTCCTAATGATGAGGAAAGAAGAATGGTAACAACAGAGTTTGCAAAGTTTTCAGGGTGTGTGGGACAATTTGCAGATAGGGATTCTATAGAAAATAGAGCACACCTAGAAGCAAACATTTGGTGGCTTGCTCATGGTTGTTCTGCACCATTACTCAGAGCTTTGGCTTTGGAATTGCTCGGGCAACCTTGTTCTTCCTCTTGTTGTGAGAGGAATTGGAGTACGTATAACAACATCCACTTGTTGAAAAGGAATCAGTTGACCCCACAATGAGCTGAAGATTTGGTATATGTGCATTCTAATATTCGTCTCTTGTTAAGAAGAAATCCAGAGTACAAAGAAGGTGAGACAAGGATGTGGGATATCGGAGGAGATGCACTTGATTCATTGGATTTGGATGTTGCTGGCATACTTGAGGTTGCCAATCTTTCTCTTGATGAACCTGAGTTAGAATCTGTGCTATTTAACGATGGGAGTGTGTTGAGGACGATCTATGATCAAGACATACATTAGTGAAATCTATGTATTTTTTGTTTTTTTGTTGACGTTCCTTTTTTTGGGACTTAAATTTGATATTTGAGTTATGTATCAAACTATCAATCTTTAATGCATCTTGATGTTTTATATGATTGGATTATTAATTATTGTTTTTGAGTTATCTTATGACATTATGTTAATAATTTTTAATAAAATATAAAAATAAAAATAAGGTTTGATTGACGTGTCGCCGAGTCCCCGAATACTAGTTTTTTGAAAATTGCCGAGTCGCCATGTCGTATCCATATCCGATACGACACGCGTATCCGAGTCCGTGCATCCTAGAGTAGAAGTGATATATGTTCCCTGTTGAAGGAGACAGGTTTACAAGAATTTGTTTATTCAATTACATCCAGTTTTTTTGAGAAGTCTGACCATTTTGTTAGTCAAACTCTAACCATGTTGTCTTACCTGACCAACCCAGATTACTGAAGCAGCAAATCCAAGATATAAAGCAGCAGGTACCATGGTATACCTACAAGAAAAGCATATATTGCTACAGATTATGAAAGAAAAAAATGAGCAGGACATAGGTCTTGCACCTATTCCGTGTTCAAAATTCTAAGATGCAAGGAAAAAGCTTGACTGAAACAAAATCATTCCATACAAGTAGTTGAATAGCTAAGGTTATTTCTTTTCTTCAGATAGATCTTAAAATTGAGCATTCAGCCTTTTACTTTTAGGTTATGTTTGGTTGCATTGTTTATTCCATGGGTAAAAAAAACACCTAAAAATGAACACTACTGTGATAGTTTTGTCGATTGTACTTTACTAGCAAATTCCGTTCAAGCGTGTTGGCATGTTTCAGATCCAATATTGAACAATGTTCAACACGAATAGCCTTGTTATAAAGAAGGGATATAACTTGGTGGCCCTTTAAGCATGCTAGTAGAGTTTAACTATCACTTGTACATGCCAGGCAACAAGAATTTAGAGGCAGATGAACTTAAGAAGACAATGAAAGAGTCTCAACTGAAGCAGAAGTGTTAAGCAAGCTCTTTAATAATCATTTATCACATTAATCTGAAAGCCTGCTTGATCTCAAATTTCATTAACAAGGTCGTTGGGAGGACCGATTGGCAACATATTGCCAATAAACTTCAGACATTAGATGGATAGCTCGTGTTTATAGAGCTAGGCTCTTCGCTGTTCTTGTTATCATTGGTCGCATTTCAATTGAGACTCCCTGACTTTTTACCTATGGTCATACTCACCATAATGCCCATTAAATCTATGTCTATGAATATCCTTCGTGTGATAATCTGGCCCTAGTAATACAAACTTAACCGCCACAAGGGAAAATATATTTTTCTAGCAATAGATGGCAACACACAAGCAACGCTAAGGTCCCATTGTGAAAGATTAAACATAAGCTCCTATCAATTGAGTGCCTTACATACAACACAAGTCTTAGTAGCTTCTTCAAATTGAATAAAACTCACTCATACTAAGTGAATTGTCTTTCGCCTACTTTCTATAATCACCATTTAAGGTTAAGATTTCCAGATATCTACTCTAAATTCAAATACCTTTCATTCATATTATAGTTTAAGCTCTTCCAAATGCCAAAACTAAGTCATTCAAATTCAACACAAAAATAAAAAATAAAAATAGTGCACAAGCATTACCATGAAGGTACCAAATTAGCTGCTATGAACAACCAATACCCACTAGTACCAAGTATCAAAGCATTCTTTGATCCTAGCCACCGAACCACGGACGACGCCACCAAAGAGAACACTGTAAATGAAACATACAATATCCCTAGTGACGTCGTACCTAGATTTCCCTCCTGCAAACAAAAAATTCAATCCAAGTTCAAAACTTTCAAATTACACAAAAAACACCCAATTCACATTCC
The DNA here is from genome assembly GCA_003290165.1 of Berberis thunbergii. Taxonomy (NCBI): domain Eukaryota; kingdom Viridiplantae; phylum Streptophyta; class Magnoliopsida; order Ranunculales; family Berberidaceae; genus Berberis; species Berberis thunbergii. Next base: position 46,042 of record QNQO01001399.1, read on the forward strand.
AACTAAAATGAAAGAAAATCTCATTGTATTGACTGTACTCTGCAGATTCTGAGCAGCTCCATAAGCAAGAAAGACCAACAAAAATGCGCAACTCAAAATGTGAACATCTCTACTATGATTCTTAGGAACTTCTACTGGCGAATCCTCTCGAACCAGAGGCACTTGATCATCATCCATGGCTTCCAATTTTCTGCAAAGAGCAACTAAACCAATTCTTTTCATTTAGCTTAAGACATTGGTTTTAGTCTAAGATTAGAAGTAAAATAGCATCTTAAAAAGCCTTTTTGAATCAGCTATCATTGCAAAAAGATATTATGCTTTGATGATGTTATCTTTCTTGCTTTTAAGGCATTGAAATATACATGCAATCATAGAGAGATAGGGCACTTGAAAACACGATCGTAGTCAATCTTTTCATGAAAGGGCAGTTGAGAATATGCATCTGCAAGTACTTGCCTTTTCTTGAGGAAGTGCCAACTGATCAACCAAAGGGACACATCCCTACCCACCAATTTCGTCCAAACCACTACTAGGGACAGGCCCAAGTGACGTTGAGTTCACCAATGCCAGGCCTTTCATTGTAGCGCTGATTTTCAAAAGGTGGGCTCCTAGAACCACCAAGATATGGATCAACTTTTCTGCTTTCATAAGTATCCTCTTTGTCGGTCTGTACATCACAAACACATAACTCCATTAATTTTCAAACAATTACCATCAGGAAAAATTACAGCAGAAAAGGGAAGGGTGAGATATGCCATCCTTATCCTTGGAGGCTTGTCAACAGGCCTCTCACTAGTGTATCTTCTATCCACGTAGACATTTTTAATGAAGTCCTAGAGTCTCACAACATTACTGTGAGTGAACATTTGATCAGAAAGAACCCAATCACTAAGAATCAATACAAGATAATAAGGGCCAACCTACTATCAAGAATAGAATGGCGTTGTGGATCGATTTCTTTAAAATAAATCTCCCTTGCATGCTGTGTAAGACAAGAAACACAGAGTTCATACTTCAAAACCTGACACCGAGGGGTTTATTGGCAGGCAAGGTACAAGAAAATAAGTGATAGAATATGCATCTATACCTCATTTCCACCAGCTTGAAGTGCACTAACTTCTGATGTAATAAAGTTTTCCATGGACACTGATTTTACTCGACGTGTGAACTCGCGACTTGGAATCGATTCTGAAAGAGAAAGTCAGCGAATTAAAATTAAGTAGTGTATGACCTAGATTAATAATATTTTTCCTATCCAATGCAATCACTGTTGAAGAATGAGTCAAAGTCTGAATTAGTAGTTATTTAGACGTGGTAGTAGTGTTCCTGGTAGTTAGGAGTCATTAGCTAAAATCATGTTAGTGGTGGTAGTGGATCAGTTTGTTTGTAAGCCTATAAATAGGCATATTTGCTTCGGTAGTTATATGAAATATTATCCTGCAATTCCAAGCTTCTTTCTATTCTTCTTTCTATTGTGAAAGCCCTATTTTACTTTTAGTTGTTCTTTCCTTCAAAAAATTTGGTATCAGAGCATAGGAGTCTTGAGTGAGTAGAGATCATGACTAACAATGGCAATGCCATGAGTGCTACACAACCACTTATTCCTGTCTTTAAAGGAGAGGGCTACGAATTTTGGAGTATCCGAATGAGAACTCTACTCAAATCTCAAGATTTGTGGGACTTGGTGGAACATGGCTACGCAGATCCTGATGAAGAGACTAGATTGAAGGACAACAAAAAGAAAGATTCCAAGGCCTTGGTGGTCATTCAGCAGGCTGTTCATGACAGTGTCTTCTCACGCATTGCAGCAGCAACCACATCGAAGCAAGCCTGGTCCACTTTGCAGAAGGAGTTTCAAGGGGATTCAAAGGTGATCATGGTGAAGTTGCAATCACTTCGGCGTGACTTTGAAACCCTGTCCATGAATAGTGGAGAATCAGTTCAAGATTATTTGTCAAGAGCAATGACAATAGTCAGTCAAATGCGGTCCTATGGAGATAAGATATCTGATCCAACAATTGTTGCAAAGGTATTAAGAAGTTTAACTCCAAAATTTGATCATGTAGTTGCTGCAATAGAAGAATCTAAAGACTTGTTTGTTTATTCCTTTGATGAACTAATGGAGTCTTTGCAAGCTCATGAGTCAAGAATTAATAGATCACTTGAAAAGAATGAAGAAAAGGCATTTCAAGTGAAGGAGGCAGCCACCAAAGCTGGAGAATATGAAAGTTCATCAAATGGTGGACGTGGAAAAGGAGGATTCCGTGGTCGTGGACGCGGAAGAGGACGAGGTCGAGGTCGGTTTGATGGGCAACAATGGCATTCTAATGGGTATTCCAAGAATGGAATTCAATGTTTTCAATGTAGGAGATATGGGCATGTAAAAGCTTACTGTTGGTACAATGATCAGCAAGTGAATTATGCAGCAGAGCATGGAGAAGCTGACTGTTGCTACAATGATCAGCAGGAGAATTATGTAGCAGAGCATGAAGAAGGCAAGCTTTTTATGGCTCAAGTCGATACTAAAAAGACATCAGGCGGTGTGTGGTTCGTGGACAGCGGTTGTTCGAATCATATGACAGGCACAAAATCTATGTTCAAGGAGCTTGATGAAACACAGAAGCTGATGGTGCAACTTGGAAATGGCAAGGAAATGCAAGTTGAAGGGAAAGGTACAGTGGGCATTAAAACTACCCATGGTAAAGTAAAACTCTTGCATAATGTTCAATTTGTACCTGATTTGGGATATAATTTGTTGAGTGTTGGGCAACTAATGACTAGTGGGTATTCAGTCTCATTTGATAATGGTGCGTGTGTAATCAAAGACAAACAAACAAGCCAAACGATGATCAATATCAACATGACTCAAAACAACATGTTCCCGCTGGAAGTCTCAAACATGGGGAATTTTGTTCTTGCTGCTAGTGGCAAAGATGAGTCAAAGTTATGGCATCTAAGGTATGTCCATCTAAACATCAGGGGACTAAAATTGCTAGCTGACAAAGGTATGGTTCTTGGACTACCAAAAATTGGCTCTCTTGAATTATGTGAAGGGTGCATTTATGGAAAACAAACTAGAAAGGCATTTCCAGTTGGAAAGGCCTGGAGAGCTTCCAAATGTCTTGAATTAGTACATGCTGATTTGTGTGGCCCTATGCAAACTAAGTCTTTTGCTGGCAGCAGTTATTTCTTGCTCTTTACTGATGATTGTAGTCGTATGAGTTGGGTCTATTTTTTGGAAGCTAAGTCAGAAACATTTGAGCAATTCAGGCACTTCAAGGCTATGGTTGAGAAACAATGTGGATCATACATCAAAGTTCTTCGCACTGATAGAGGTGGAGAGTTCTTATCCAAAGAATTTGATCTTTTTTGCAAAGGAAATGGCATTCGAAGGGAGTTGACGACTCCTTACACTCCGGAGCAAAATGGAGTTGCTGAGCGGAAGAATCGGACTGTTGTAGAAATGGCAAGAAGCATGTTACAAGCAAAGGGGCTATCAAACCAGTTTTGGGCTGAAGCTGTGGCAACATCAGTCTATCTATTGAATCTCTCTCCTACAAGGGTTGTCACGAATCAAACTCCAGTGGAAGCTTGGCGTGGCACAAAACCAAATGTAAGTCACTTAAGAGTCTTTGGGTGTATTACTTATGCTTTGGTAGACACTCATTTTCGTCATAAACTTGATGAAAAATCTGAAAAATGCATTTTTGTCGGTTATTGTACACAGTCCAAAGTATATAGATTATATAACCCTCTTACTGGCAAGCTTATAATAAGAAGAAATGTAGTATTCGATGAAAATGCAAGTTGGGATTGGAGTGGATAGAATGACAAGATGAAACAGGTTGACAAGATACAGCAACAGGTTCCTATACTCAATGGAATCTCTCTAAAAGAAAGTCAAGAATTAACTCCTACAAATTCACCAACTGGTTCCTCTATGGCGTCACCAAGCAGTTCAGCCTCAAGTCGAAGCCAAAGTTCTTCATCCAGTTCTGTAGAATCTACTGAGACTCCACCAAGGAAGTTTAGATCCTTGAATGACATATATGAGTCTTGTCAATTTGCTCTTACTGTTTCAGATCCTATAACCTATGAAGAAGCAGCTGCCAAAGAAGAGTGGAAACGAGCAATGATGGAAGAATTGACAGCAATCGAAAAGATTGGAACGTGGGAAATGGTGGACTTACCCAAAGGCAAAAATGCAATTGGCTTGAAGTGGGTATTCAAAACAAAATTTTGTGCAGATGGAAGTATACAAAAATACGAAGCTCGGCTTGTGGCGAAAGGATACACGCAACAACATGGTATTGACTACGAAGACACTTTTGCTCCAGTGGCCCGCTTTGAAACTGTAAGAATTGTTCTAGCATTGGCAGCACAATTAGGATGGCATGTTTATCAATTCGATGTCAAATCAGCATTTCTAAATGGAGATTTGCAAGAAGAAGTTTATGTAACTCAGCCGAACGGTTTCTTATTTAAAGGCAAAGAGACAAAGGTGTACAAGCTGAGAAAGGCGTTGTATGGATTGAAGCAGGCACCACGGGCATGGTATAGCAAAATTTATAAATACTTCCAGCAAAACGGGTTCATAAAAAGTGAAAATGAGCCCACGCTCTATTCGAAGAAGGAAGGTAAAAATGATTTCATCATTGTTTGTCTTTACGTTGATGATATCATTTACACAAGTTCCTCTAAATCTCTTGTGGCTGAGTTTAAATCACATATGATGAATGAGTTTGAAATGTCAGATATGGGTTTACTACATTATTTTCTTGGCCTTGAAGTTCAACAAGCTGAAGGTGGAATTTTTATTTCACAAAGGAAATATGCCAAGGATCTGCTCGATAAATTTGGCATGTTAAGTTGTAAATCTACAGTTACACCCATGAATACTAATGAAAAATTGCAGCTTGAAGATGGGATAAAAATGGCTGATGCTAAAAGATTTAGAAGCTTGGTTGGTGGCTTAATTTATCCTTGTCACACCCGACCCGATATTGCATTCTCTATTGGTGTAATTTCCAGGTTTATGCAACATCCTTCAAAGCTTCATTTTGGAGCAGCAAAGCGAGTGATGCGTTACATTGCTGGAACGGTGAATTATGGAATTTGGTACTCAAAAACTTCCAATTTCAGATTATGTGGATTCACAGATAGTGATTGGGCAAGTTCGTTGGATGATAGACGGAGTATTTCGGCAAATGTTTTTACGCTTGGATCAGGAACAATCACTTGGAGCTCGAAGAAACAAGTCACAGCAGCATTGTCCTCCTCGGAGGCTGAGTATATTGCAGCTACTTCAGCAGCTTGTCAAGCTGTTTGGTTAAGGAGAATGTTAGCAGATCTTCAACAAAGGCAAAAAGGAGCAACAGAAATTTTCTGTGACAACAAAGCCACAATCTTCATGACAAAAAATCCAGCGTTTCATAGCCGAACAAAGCATATTGATATTCGTTTCCACTTCATCCGTGACTTGGTTACTAAGGAGGAGATAGCTTTGAAGTATTGTAGCACAAATGAGCAGTTGGCCGACATCCTGACGAAGGCTCTGTCAAAGGAGAAGTTTATTTACTTTAGATCCCGACTTGGTGTTTGTGACTTTGAATCAAGGGGGAGTGTTGAAGAATGAGTCAAAGTATGAATTAGTAGTTATTTGGACGTGGTAGTAGTGTTCCTGGCAGTTAGGAGTCATTAGCTAAAATCATGTTAGTGGTGGTAGTGGATCAGTTTGTTTGTAAGCCTATAAATAGACATATTTGCTTCAGTAGTTATATGAAATATTATCCTGCAATTCCAAGCTTCTTTATATTCTTCTTTCTATTGTGAAAGCCCTATTTTACTTTTAGTTGTTCTTTCCTTCAACAATCACATCTAAAAGGATCGTGACTCTTGTAAACAATGTCACTTAAAACTACAACTTAGAGCATGTTGCAGGTACACAAACAGAATTGAAGACAAAGTTGTTGCTCATGGTGGCGCCTAAAACTACAACTTAGCATGTGGAAAGCACACAAAAACAAAATTCATGATACACCACTAAATGCATCATGAAACAAATATTAAGAACCATGTGTACATTCAGCTACAACCATTAGTGGCATTCATTTTCAGCTTTCACTTCATACCATTTGACCAACTGATCCATGATTTGAGCACAACAAAGTAGTGCATCGAAGATAATACTAACAGTGAAAAATACCACAATAAATCCTTTTTTTTAAATGAATACAAATGACTTGAAAACAAGGAGAGACAGATACAGAGGAAACCTCGCACAGTTCGTTAAACCGAGCTTCCAAGGCGATCAGGTGGACAGATTTAGAACTAACAGCAGCTGAAATAGATGGCTTTGCGGTGGCTTCCATCTTCATAGCGCCTGAAACCCTAGCTAATCACTGCCATTGCTAATCTACAACAAAAAAAATCAGTAAAAGAGATACCTGAGCTACTGAGCAAGAGTTACTAAAGCTCAGATTGCGAACCAATTCAATCAAAAAATTGCAAAAACGAACGAAAACAAGAGCACACTCACCTGCGTCTTTTAATGAAACATAGATAAAATCTGTGAAGTCGTGAATTGGTGACATTCGATGTTGTTCTCAATGAAATTGAAGTTGCTCCGGGAGTTGACGAAGCTAAAGAAGATCAGATCTCGGAGAAGGAGTGTGTTGAGAATGAAAGACCTGAAACGGAGAAGGAGATCACGGCGAGAAGTAGAGCACGTTGGAGAGGGAGAACATGGCGAAACAAGTTGAAGAGGGAGAGCAGAACGGTGAGGGAGATGAGAGCAGTCGGGGAGCGAGAGGGAGATACGGCTTCGGCTTATTTTCTTTCCTTCCTTCTTTCTCTGTTCTGTTTTGTTTCTCTTTTTCTTTTCATTTTTTGGTTTGGATCGAGCGGGCACTTTGGCGCCCCTAGCTTTCATAGTGTTTTTTTAAAAATCCCATTCCTCAATTGACCAAAATCACTTTGGCGCCCCCAGCGAAAATCCCTTTCATAGCACTTTAAAAAAAAGGCTATTATCATATGTGCTATCTATAACCATTTGTGTTGTAGTGTATGACAAATGAAGGAAAAAGAAAAGATGAGAGTTAGAGTGATATTACCATGGGAAGTTTTTACCAATTTCGACGAAATCGTCCACCAATGAATGCTCAGAGACATAAGAACTGTGGACTCATCATGATAAATTGATAAAAACAATACAGAACACAAATGAAAAAAAAAAATTACATGTATCAGTTGTAAGTCAAAATTGTTACGGAGCTAATGAGTATGAGTGAAATACAACTAGAAAGAACTCGAAAATCAATCCAGACTAACCATAATGACACAGCTAGGCTGCCTCCTAGGAGCGCTTGGTTTAATGTCGTCAGTCTGACATATATTTTTCCTCATAAATAATGTACCATGAAATGACGAGGAAAAACATAGGGAACACTCCCCAAACCTAGTCTATGATATAAACGAGTCAAAATGTAAAGAATCGTATACCAACAACCTGAAAAGTTGAGGATCAGTCCACTAAAAAAAGGCAACCACATGCGACACAAGATATACTAGCACATCCCAAAAGTTGCAAGGACACCATCTAAAATCATATAGAAATTGTAAAGAAGCTCACATTCCTTGGAAGTTAGTAGGGATCTTAAACATGAATGGGTCGCAAGTAGTGATATGCAACAAAGGATCCTCCCTTACTCCTAAAATGGATATCCTAAGTCTGGTTCCAAATCAGAAGATTGGATAATTTTCACATCAGGATGGTGGAAATTGAAATCCTCACTCAGGAACATGGGATCCACATAATTAGCCCTAGTCAATGGAAATGTGATGTAGGTAGATGTAACTATAGATATATTAGGCGGTACAGGTTCATCACACGAATCACACAAAGATGTTGGGCGGGATAGCTCAACAACACCCCCAACCCTAGAGTTGACACTACTTATGGATTGCACTATTTTACTAGATATATCTCCCGACTTCTTTGGGACAACCTGTTTTGAATTCAATATAGATGAAATAATAACAAGCAAACTAGCATCAGTACCTGAAAACACATACCTGAGGGTGTTAGGTAATTGTTTCTGGTCAAGCTCAGGTGGCTCAACTGATGGGACTAGTTTTGACTCACTAAGTGGAAGAGCCTCCACTTTAGACTTCCATTTATAACTTGGATCCACGATGGGGACTGAGTCAAGCAAATCATTGACTTCCCTAATGGAATCATCAACATCAAAGTCTAAAATCAAATGAGTCAAACAAGCCTCTAAATGGTCATGTGTATCATGAAAACAGTCAAGGGGAGACTCTAAAGAATGTTCACAGTTTGATTCTATGCACGAGTCACTAGGAAGGCATATGTCTAATGAGTCAACATGGGAAAGAGATGTCTGTAGTGTCTCAGAGTCTACAGGTTCATCAATAAATGAGGCTTTATCAGCCTTCTTATGAGAGAAGGATGCAACATGTATAAAATTGGGTGAGGATATAATAACAATTATGTCAGGTATTCCTACCAGATTGTAAACCAGTTTTCCACTCCTAATGGTAGTAATGGATTGGACATCTTCACTGTCCGGCTCTGATGTGCCACTAATTTCAAATTGACCATTTGGGTTGGAAATAGGTTGGTTAGGGACTTCATCTGACTCTATCTCAAGACATGACTCAACTATCTGAATCAAAGTCATCTCAAGTTTCTTGATAGCTTGAGCATTTTGTTGAGAATTAGCTAACAATTCTGTAATATCCTGATAAGCTTTCTCAAACATATCTCCAGTTCACTGCATAAAACGAGTTAAGGCGTCCTCTAAACTAGATGTGTTAGAAGGAGGAACAACTCGATTAGGTCGAGGCTCACTAGCAGGAATGGAAACTTGAGGAGTCGGGGGAGTGACAATAGGGCCTCCATGGTACTGACCATGGGCCCATTAGAAGTCAGGATAATATGTTGAACCTGAGTTGTAATAATCTGAATATGGATCATAATCAGGTTTTCACATGGCATTAAATGCATTGACTTGCTCAGGAAACCAAGATGGATAATCATTGAGGTTCATACTCAGGACCTATATGATGCGCAAGCAAGATGAATGGCAAACGACCCTAGATAAGTACCTAGCAATACAATCATTCAGATTGCCTTCGGGTACTGCACAGCTGATAGTTATAGCCCCATGAAAAGTCGAGGTTTCTACGAAGCAAATTAATCTCGTGAGAAACTAATTTACTAGGTAGAGGCTATAACGTTTGGTAATCCCTACAAGCACTCCTTTTTATTACCTATGTTTGTTACTAATCAAGGGCTGAAATCCATTTTAATTAGCCTATCCACGGGAGAGAGCACGAAATTTTACAGCATCAAAAATATCCTGAAATCTAATTGCTCCTACCTCCTTTTCTACCTTCAGCTTAAAGTGTAATGCCAGTTTCAAAACTATTCCAAGATTGGATATGTTCCTTCACTTGACTACTTTAAAATTTCAAGTTTCAAAAGAGAAGTCCTATGAGTGTCTTATCCTAATTTATCTTGCTACAAATTTTAATAGTGAGGGCTTAGATCCCTAACCCTAAAATAGATGGTGGTTAACCTATTCGCAAGAGAGAGCACGAAATTTTACATCATCAAAAATATCCACAATCTATTCAAATTTGCATGCAATTCTAGCTAAAAACAAAACAAGCAAAACACACAGTAATCCACTCAGAAACCGCATGCAGATGCGGTGGGAAGAAGTTACCTCCGGCATGAACCTCTCTTAGGTTACTTGCAACGCCAGGTAGAAGTCGAGTTGATGTCGATCAAAAGCACCGTCCACCTGACGGCTCACCGACTTCTGAGAGTGTTCACGCGATAGCAACCTGTAAACAATTCAAACCCTATGCTTTTTGTTTTTTGTTTTTTTTTTATTTTTTATTATGCAACCTGTAATATATGATTCCTACCTGTTAATACCTGCAAAAAAAAACAAAAAAAACAAAAACAAGTATCAAAACTTCTAAGACTTAAAAGAAATAACTAAAAAAATAAAATCAAGTCTATCCTAAAAGCAAAAACCACTACACCAAAAACCCCCTTTAGCAACGGTTCTGTACCGTGGGCGTAACCCATTGCCACGGCTAAGAGCCGTTGGCTACAGAGGCGTCGCGAAATTTGTTGCAACGGCTATAAACCGTTGCTAAAATGTTTAGCAACGGTTTTATGTTTGAGTAGGGGTGGTGATTTTCAGCATTTAGCCACGGTTTTAAACCGTTGCAAGCAGAATAGCAACGTTTTTAGCCGTGGCAAAAATAGCCACGGTTTTAAGCCGTGACAAGGTGTAGATATTAGCAACGGTTTGAAACCGTGGCTAACAAGGTAGCAACGGTTTTTTAGCCGTGGCTAACCCTGGCCACGGTTTTAAGCCGTGACAAGATGTAGTTATTAGCAACGGTTTTAAACCGTGGCAAACGTGATAGCAACGGCTTTGAGCCGTTGCAATAGTTAGCCACGGTTTAAAACCGTGGCAAATTTTTTTTTTTTTTTTATTTTTTTTTTAAATTTTTTTTTTTTTTTTTTTATTTTATTTTTTTTGCTATCAAATGACTTTGAGTCATTGAGTCAAAATCTATCAAATAATGGAAGCAAAGTAATGTAATTAATAAGAAAATGTATTACATTGAGTCAAATTCTATCAAATAATATCTCAAATACAAATATCTAGGAGGCATATCTAAGCTTGTTTCATCCAAATTTCTTCTACTGTTTGAATCTTGACTTTTCCTTGTTAAACTTTGTTGATTGTTCATGTGAGTACCACTATAGTTCTTCATATGGTCAATGAGAGTCTTTAAGCATATCTAGGAGGCATTTCATATTTAAATCCTCCTTAGCGTCCCTATCATCAGCAACCTCATCCAATTTTTCGAGAAAACATTTCCTATCTTGGATATCAAGTGGATGATCCTTCTCACCCTGCACCAGTTTAAAGAAAAATTCATAAGATCTTCTGAATATGAGAAAGTGTTCTCGTTTAGGTAAACTCAATGCAGTCATCAAATTTGCGAAAATCTTACATCCTGAAAGTTTGGCCAGATTTTCCCAGGTTCCACCAAATCCATATTTTTGCTGTTGGCTAATGTCCTGTACCTGTTCATAGCCAATAGTCAATGACGAGGTCAATCATAAACGCTACTTCGGGTTGATAAAAGCATTTATGAAAGAAATATATTTGTAGTAGAGTTGTCAATTATGGAATGAAATGAAGTTCAACCTTGAACCTACACATACAGAACCAAATAAAAAACACCATACTTCCCAAATAAAAAACAACATACACATGCAGAACCATTGAAATGAAGTACATTGGAACCCTTAAACATCAACAAATACCTTTCCCCAAGGCAGAAATGCAAATAAACAAGTGACCAGCCATCTTTGGTGAATCCATTGATTGCATCATTGAATCCTCTACAAAAATGCAAGATCAATAACAGCTTATAGACTCTCCATGTTTGTTGCAGCGGTACGCACATTCATAATAGAAAGGATACGGACATACCTGCTCAACCTTTGACTGAAGGTTCGAAGAACAACTGGCTGCCTTCCCAAGTTATACACCACTTCCCCACTAGTCTCTTGAGCAATTTGCCTGATGTAGCGCAATGCCTTTGAACAGAAAATTTTCTATCAGTTCCATGTTTGTTCTTTGGAGCTTTGAAGAAAGAAAGTAGAACTCACTTCTACCTTGACCATTTAAATACACTTATTAATGTGCAAGACACTCAAGCTTACATCAAAGAAATTAATGTAATATAAATAGATAAAACAAAGTTGAATGATATAATTGAAGCAACAGAACAGAGTAATAAATAAAGTTTGTCTAGATGTAGCAATCCAGATTTTGGGTAAAGTAAATACTTCATTGGGGCATGAGATTGACACCTATGGTCAAGTATTTGCTTTCACAATCCAACTCGTGTGATAAGCACAATTTTATCACATGGGCTAAATTATAACAACCAGAACCTTTTCTACTTACTGCAATTGTCATTTTCTGAGCTAGAACTTTAGACGATTGATAAAGTGGACGTAACACCTCAGGCACGCTCCATGCCTATAAAAAAGCAGGGTGTAATTAGTTGATAAGAAAGATATTTTCAAAACTTAAGTAAATGTCCCTCAAACCAAAAATAAATTTCATATCCTTCCATAAAAAGGGAGAAGGGGGTCAAACCTCAGGATCAAGGTGGTCGACAATGTGGATGATTGATCCTCCTCCCTCGCATGGACGAATCAAATAACCATTAGGCAGCATCTCAGCCCTTGTGAACTGAGAAGTAGTAGATGGGATTGGGCCAGAAACAGAACCAGAGAGTGATCTCTCACAGACCTTCAGGTGTAGACACAAAGCAAATAAATCTAGATTATTAACTTTCGTCAAACCCAAATGCAGTTGCAAGAAATGTTTGATGACAATTACACAAATCATCACTATAGTTGCAGACCACAATTAAAATCAAACTTGTCATTGCGAGAGAAACTAGGGTATTCGTTGCCTTAAATCATGAAATGCTAGAAAACATAAGTAGATTAATGATAACAACATGATAGAATGGACATATAAAACTTGCTTTAGATGACTATAACCAACATAGCCATAACATCATTAACAGGAAGGAACGTAAGAGAAAATATAATCAACTTATATGGTTCTCCAAGAACATCTACACTGCCACTAATCTAGATGAGTATGACCAACTTAGGCATAATATCATTGATAGGGATAAAAGGAAAAGATTTATTTAGACGTAACCAACAAAATTCAATGGGCTTTGCAAGAGAACTCCTCTGATAACCACTTATGGACAAGTTCACACACATCTTATTTACGCAAATAATTCTACCAACTTATATGCGAACCAAATAATTCTATAACGAAAATTACGCAATCAAGAATCAAAGAAATGCTACCAAAGACAATGTTTAGAACTTAATAAACCAAAACACGTTTTACTGGCAAATAAATCATATCAAATGAAGTAAATTAACATCTACAAACACAGAATACAGATCTGATTTATTTCACACACGATAAGAACATGAGAAGGAGGAAACATGCTAGTTTAGTAATAGCAACGGTCTGGTGAACTAACATGCCTGCTAATTTTCTTTTATAAGAACATTTACGCTATTGTTAAATAGATCCTAAAAAAGCACAAAGTGAACTATAAGCTACCAGGGCATGTCCTATTTTTTTTGTTTGAAAGCCAAGGCAAAAACTAAAAACAATGAAAATACAAAACTTAAAGCAATCAACTTAAACCAACTCACATTCAGTCTCTCAACCGTAGAACACGCAGCACACACGCGTTTCTGCGACAAATCAAGTTACACCGGACTGCCCAGATCAACCGGCATACACACGCTCCAACCGCATGTCGCCACATCTCAGCATGTCAACGCATATACAGACCGCAACAATGCGTCGCAGCAGAAGCAAACCCAGCAGCAAAAGCAACAGCAAACCCAGCAGCAAACAGCAACAGCAAAGCAGGGCAGTAGCAGCAGTAACGCGCCCTGGCGTAGCAGCAGCAGCAGCAGCATCAACGCCGCGCAGCAACAGCAGCATCAACGCCGCGCAGCAACAGCAAGTACGCCAGTCCGCCCCCGCATGAAACAGCAGCAGAAAAAATTTTACAATACGGTTGCGTATCTTTAAAAATTTTGTTCGCCCTTTCCAACCACGATATTTTTGCTGAATTTTTATAGCTGCAGTATGCAAATAATCACCAAAGTGACTCATCCTTTGTGTCTTTTTGTTACAATACGGCCACGAAGGCATTCCAAATTCATCACCTGCAAAGTTACAACCAGAAACAATTTTTGATAGATAGCAACAGAGAAACCATAGTTAAGGTTATACAATCATTAAAGAGACTACCTCATAATGCCATCATCTGCCCCATTTGCTAGTGGTTTGTACAATGAATCAATCATCACTGGACATATAAACCCCAGGGTTATAATTGGACAAAATAAGAATTAGCAATAATAACAACAGTAACGATAACAATACATGCAAATACCTTCCTAGAAGACGTATGTCATTTGCAAGTCATGAATGAGACTGGCAAGTCATGTTAACTTGTGGGAAGGCTAGTGATGTCACAGCTATCTATTATATCAGATGAAGATCGTTAAAAAAGCCCCATAGAGTTGAATTACATGATCCTTCTTATTTATTAATTTACTTATTTGTTTATTTTATTAAGATTTATCTATATAGAATAATATTAACCAAAGCAGAAAAACAACAAATATTTAATAACATATGTAATAGAGTAGGACTATTTCAAAGAATGCTGTACATAGCAATTAAAGTTGCAAAATCTTTCAACAATTAAGTTCTAATACATTTCTTTTGTATACTACTTTATGAATACACATCCTAAGTAATCACAGCATCTTGATGATCATGCAAATGAGTGCAACAGCAAGTAATTAAATGATACTTGCAGCTATCACAGTTTGAATTACAATGTGTCATTCTATACATCCTACCTTAAATACAGTGAGACCAAGAATTGGGAGAATAAAATGAATTCACTTACTACTACAGCAGGAGAATGCACGCCAAGAAATGGGACAATATCCACCTGCAACCAATTCTCAATAGCTGATCCCACCACTGCACCCACGACAAGCCCTCCAACAGTAAGATACTCACGCCAGACAGGAGTAGCAAATAACTCAAGCACCTTGTGACAATGATACGATACATGTGGAACTTAAGGAAAGATGAACAAGCCGATGGGAGATAGCATCCGGGATATTTATGGTATGAGAACATACATAAAAACACAAGTAGTAATGCCAACAAACTGAAATTACTATCTGAGGCATGACCAAAAATACAAAAACTGAAGCCGCCCTGAAATACTGAAATTTGGATGGGAAAATGCTGAACAGAGCATATCCCAATAGGTGCTAGAAACAGGTGCTCCAACTGAAACAGGTGCATTCTTCACTGTATCCTGCAGCCAACTAGGCATTGAACCCATTTGTCGAGGCAATGGCTGCGAATTCAGCGTGGAAATAAACAAGGACACCAAAATTGGTGCTACAGCTAGGAGCAAAAAGGACATGGGCATTCTCAAATTTGACTCGAGGACCTTGGCATAAATATTGTGGTAATAACATTTCAGAGGACCTTGGCAATAAAATCAAGTATCAGAATTTTTGAACTAAAAAGATTACAGAAGTTAGATGTAAACAAATTATACCATGTTAACTACACATGGAGGTAAGCCATACCTTTTCAAATTGTTTTCTTGCTGATAGTGCCTTTTCAAGTTTTTCTTTATAATCAATCTCAACTTGGTTCAAATGTTTCTGCATACCAAAGGTATAAACATATATATGAAACTGAATAGACACAGTCTGCAGTAACCTGACATGGATGCAATCACCACTTACTTCCAATGCCTTGATTACACCCTCAAGTTCGCCCGACTTCCTAGACCATTCCTCGGAACTCTCTTTATATAATTCAACAAGCTTAGTCACCTTCAATCAAGATGTGAAATTTAAAACTTACAGTACACCAAGACAGATTATAGAACTTCCAAAAGTGAAACTATAAGTAGATGGAAGCACATATATCATTCAAAATCTAACATCCTAAAAACCGAAATATTTTCATGCACTGATCCTAGTCACAAAAATAAAGTATTGTCGATGGCGTTGTCCAGAAATGTTGAAACAAACTAACACATTGAGGAGCCTAGTGTACTTTCCAGCAAAACGCTCAAGCCATTTTCACTAATATATGAGGAAACATTGGAGAAAGTAATATAAAGTAAAATTTTCAATTAAACTCACAGTTGAAATTTCAGCAGAGAATCGTTCTTCATTTGCAGCAGCAGGATCTTTGGAAGAGCATAACTCCTTCACGAAAGATATTAACACATGTGTAAGGTTATAAGGCAACCTAGGTGAGAAGAAAATGCATAACTCAAAAAGACATGCGACAATAGATTAGCCCATACATCCTGCAGTGATGTCAATTCCGATTCTAGCTCCTTCATTCTCTCTTTGCTCCACTTCAAAGAGCTTGAACATTCACTGAATTGTCTCTCAACCTGGAAAAAAAAATATAAAAATATCCAACTGCCATGACACCGAGAAAAAAAAAACAACAAAAAAACTTACATCTGTGAGCTTATAAGACATCTCTGCCTCAAGTTCCGAATGTGATTTACGCAGTTCCATGAGACTTGTGACTTTAACTGTCAACTCCTCGTTGAGCCATGTGTTATGCCTCTCCAAAAGTTCCTTTTCCTGCTCGTATACCAAGTTGGCAAAATAAGAAAGATAGACAGACAGATTACAGGATGGCAATCCTCATTCAACATTACACCAATGTTTGTTCTTGAGAAATAGCATCATGGATGAATAAAGGCAAATACTTACAAGTTGCCAAATGTATGCAAATAAAGATAAATAACAACCTTCAGCATTCAAGATCTTTGCAGTACACACAACATAAAATAAAAAGGATGCAACATAAACTAGAACATTTATAAACAAATATTTCCATATATTTTGGCATTCGAACACACAATGGATTTCAATTTATATGTAGGAGTATTCCAACCAAAACCACTTAGATTTTAACTTCTTGGTAAATAATCTCATGTTACACAATATGAACCAAAGAGTGTGTGTTTGCACATGCATGTATGCATGGTGTATGTGCTTCATTTGTTCATGCTATAGAATCGAAAACACTAGCAAAACAATTAAAGGAAGATAGTGATTTCAGTTTGCATGCCAAAAAAATAACTACGTATTCTGTTTCTTTCTTTATTTTTTTTTCCTTTTTATGTTAAGAATTTTTTTAATCAATAAAACACAGATCTATACATAAAGAAACAAAGAAAGAGAATAGGAGAACAGCAAAAACAAAACAAACTACAACTAAAAGAGCTGCTACCCCAAACCCTTCTGCTAAAAACCCGATGTATACAGTTTCCTGCCTATCCATCTGAATCAAATTGGATGGAGTTGATGCTATCCTCCTTAAAGGTGTCTGGAGGAAAACAGATTCCTTCAATGTCGATTTTATTTACTTGGAATTCTTTAAGAACATGAATTTGTACTTACTTACATGGGCAGCATATATTATAGCAGGGGATTATTGGTTTGGCATTCACAATTGAAAACAATACAAGAATTCTGGAAGCAACAAAATACCATCAAAATACAGTTGGAAAGCTTGTATTGAGCAATGAGATTAACAAGAATACTAATTATCATCAAAGGAAATAATTCTGGAGTTTAACAATAATACTAATTATCGAACAAAATGCTCATTGTAAAAAAAAAAATCATCGAACCCTAATTTCATCCTAAATTAAACACAACCCTGATGAACCCTAATTTCATCATAAATAAAAGAGAGAGAGAGAGAGAGAGTACCTATATATAATGCAGTGGTTGATCGATTTTGAAGTCGAGGGAGGAGCAGGGAAGTCGAGGGAGCAGGGAAGGAGGGGAGGAGGGAAGTCGAGGGAGGGAGCAGGGAAGGAGAAGGAGCAGGGGGGAAGTCGAGTCGAAGGAGGGAGCAGGTCGATGGAAGTCGATCGAATGGAGGGAGAAGCAGGTCGAGGGAGGGAGAGTCGATCGAATGGAGGGAGAAGCAGGTCGAGGGAGGGAGAGTCGATCGAATGGAGGGAGAAGCAGGTCGAGGGAGGGAAAGTCGATCGAATGGAGGGAGAAGCAGGTCGAGGGAGGGAGAGTCGATCGAATGGAGGGAGAAGCAGGTCGAGGGAGGGAGAGTCGATCGATTTGGTGAAATTGCGAAAGGAGGGAAGGTCGAGCGCCAAAAGGAGGGAAGCCCGCCCAATTTTATTTTTCAACTTTTCAATTAGCCACGGTTTTGAGCCGTTGCTAGACCTAGCCACGGTTTAAAACCGTTGCTAAATTATTTTTTAGCAACGGTTTTAAGCCGTTGCTAAATTTAGCTATGGTTTAGAACCGTTGCTAATTTTTTTTGTTACCATGGTTTTAAGCCGTTGCTAAATGTCGCCACGGTGTAAAACCGTTGCTAAAGTTTTTTTTGCAACGGTTTTGAACCGTTGCTACATGTAGCCACGGCTTACAACCGTTGCTAATATTTTTGTTGCAACGGTTTTAAGCCGTTGCAAAACATGCCCACGGTCTGGAGCCGTGGCTAATATTAGCCACGGTGTTTAGCCGTGACAACTTTACCAACGGTTGGAAACCGTGGCCAAGTTGTTTTGTGCCCACGATTTTAAGCCGTTGGTACGTATAGCTACGGTTATTGGTCGTGGCAAATACAGCAACGGTTTAAAACCGTGGGCAGCTCGGCGTAGCTAAATAGCCCTTTTGGTGTAGTGAACAATCTATATCTGACCAAAATTTATTTTTATATTTATTTATTAAATTTTTAAACTAAACTACAAATTAGTGAAAATAAACTCTTAAATTCAATTACACTGCTACAGTTCCCGGCAACGGCGCCAATAACTTGATGCAGATTTAACTAACAAAAATAAATAGGTTAATTTAACCTAGTCTTAATAACTGCAAGTACAAAGTGTCTAACTGGTAGACAAGAGGAGGTACAGGTCGATCCCACAAGGACTGTGGTTGCAATTAAATTTCAGAGTTGACTTAAACTAATTTAAATGGGGGTTACAACAATCAAAATATCTAAACTAAAAATCAAATTAAAAAGCAAAATAAAAAGTTTTTAAGAATATGAGAAGGGAAACCAAGGCATTGAATCCACCAATTCAGTTTTTTCAAGTTATTTTAATCTAACTTATTATTTTTTAAAGTGAGAAGCTTTAGGGATGAGAATCCCTTGCTTGCATCGATGATGTGATCGTTAAGAACAATTCAGTTTTAAAATCCAATGTTACAATTGACTTCAGTATAAATTCTAGATTCCTAGAATTGAGTGTCTTGTTACAGCACACTCAATCACAAGTCTAATTTATTAAGTTTCAACTCCTAGCATTGAGTGTCTTATTACGACACACTCAATCACAAGTCTAACTTAACCAATTAAAACTAATGCTTTAAATATTAGTAAAGAAAACTCTAACTACTGACTGGTCTAGATCATCGGTGAAAGTAATTTACTAATACTCAGAAATTAAATGTATTTTGCAGTTAAGCACATAATAAAATAAAAAGTCAAACTAGATCAAACTCTTGAAACCCATTTGGTTTCATCTTAGCCTTGGCGAAGGGTTTAGAAGATCATGGTGGTGGTGGTGATAGCATCAATGGAGGCATAATTCATCTCTGCATGAACACGAATCCTGAGAATCACCGGGGTGCAAATAGCCAAAACTGATTTTTGAATTAGTTTTTCTCCCTCCAAAGTTGCGTGGCTGTCTTCTCCAGCGCGACGCGTCCTGTGCCCTGTTTCCTCCGTCGTTTCCCTCGCAAGCTTCCGCTTTCTACGACCGACTCTGGTACCTACAAGAGAGAGGGAAACAAAATGAGGGAGATATGAGAGAGAGGAAAGAAAGGACGAACGGGATAGGAGCAGGGGCTGTGAAACAGGAAGGCGCTCCTTGTTTCTGCTACTGTTTGTGAGCTCTATTCCTCCAGCAAGCTCTGGTCCTTGAAAGAGAGAGAGAGGGTCGGGATATGGATGAACAGAGAGAGATCGAAGTGACGCGAAGGAGGAAGAAGACGAAGGAGGACAGAGAGGCACTCTCTGTATGTGCGCCCTCTGTTCTGTCACGAGGCGGTGTGCGACGGTGGTCAGGAAAGAGGGAAATAGGAAGGAAGCCAGAGATGGGTGAGGGAGGTTGGTGTGGTGGCGGTTGATGGTGGGAGAATAAGGTGGTGTGGATGCTGGACATTGGCGTGGAAGGGGAGACGAGCAGGGGCCGCTCTGTTTCGTGGTGTGCGTGGTTGTGTTGCGCGAAGCAGTGAGATGGTAATGGTGGCGAGGTGAGAACAGGGGATGAGGTGGTTGGTCTGTGTGTGCGTGATGACGGGAGAACGCAGGGACAATTGTGAGGTGGCTTTGCGTGATGAGAAGGGGATGAAGACAAGGCAGGTGGAGGTATGACGATGTAGTGAGGACATATTGTGTGTGACTTAAGCATGCAGGACGTGATGAAAGGGACACTTCTCACAACAGTCTCCTCCTTAATTAAGATGCATACTTGGGGGAGTGACTCCCTCCATGACTTGTCTCCTTCGCAGCGTCTCTCTTCTCTAAAGAAAGAGATACGTTGGGCATGAAGTTTAGCCCTTTAACTATGTTTATGGTTTTTTATTAAATGGCTCTTGGGGCTTTAGTGATTGGGCCTTTATCCTCATCTAGCATGAGGTGTTTGTTCCTCATGATGACTGATCTTTGCCACGTGTACAGTCATGATCAAAGGACTATTTAATGTATCATCAAAAGGCCTGGAACAACAGCCAAAAAACACATCTAAATGCCCATTCATAAAACCTCGCTAACACTATAACTATAAGAAATAGTAACCACACTTCAATTACAATTCACTAAGGAACCAAAAAATATTTACCATGC
The DNA here is from genome assembly GCA_003290165.1 of Berberis thunbergii. Lineage (NCBI taxonomy): Eukaryota > Viridiplantae > Streptophyta > Magnoliopsida > Ranunculales > Berberidaceae > Berberis > Berberis thunbergii. The sequence continues at coordinate 66,624 of QNQO01001399.1, forward strand.
AAAGTTTTTCTATATGTTCCTCTATTTGACAAAGTCTATAATTTTTTCTTACAATTTCCTATTTATAGTTGCTTGCACCCAATCAATAGTATTCGTGGTTGTGTAAGTATGGCTACATGGTTTACTTCCGTTGAGAGAGGGAGAAGAAAGAAAAATAAGTTGAAGGGTTGATTGTTGGGGTTTTGTTGGAGGCTCACAAGTGTGTATTGTATCCATTTTTTGCCGAATTTTGGTGTTGTTTATTTCGGTGTATTCTTCCTTGGTTGAGAAGTAGACTGAAGCTCTTGTGAGGTAACCCTTATATTGCTCATTGTATTCCTCAAGCTTTGAGCAAAAAGCTTGAGAATAACATTGTACTTCTTTTGATTGATTATCGGATTGATCGGATTTGCCCCGTGGTTTTTTACCCTTCATCTTGAAGGGTTTTCCACGTATATCTTGGTGTAATTTATTTTTCTTTGCATTGATTATTTGCTTACATTTAATATTGGTTTGACGATATTAGTTATTCAAAATCCAACCCAAACAATAGGCTCTCAGATTGGTTTTGATGCAACGGATAACAATGATAGTAAATAATTAGTTGGTTTTACCAATTAAAAATGGCAACTAGTTACAATGATTGATTTTTTTTCCTAAAAAATATTTACAAAAACATGATGCCCCAGTTTTTTTCTTTCGCTTCCAACTTCTCTGATTTTTTCATTAGTAAAAGTACGAAACAATTGCTAGGTAATCTAAAGTTCTAATTATAACACTTAGATTTAACCTAGATTGTTATTTTTGTTAATTATATATTGTTATCTTCTTTATTTTTGAATTAGTTTATGTCTCTTTTAGAGTCTATAATCAATGTATTTACAAGTTGTGGTGAACCAAGAACCAATGTCTTTACATTGTTAATTAATGTCTTTCAGGAAAAAAAAAAATCTTTACAAGTTGTGGTGAACCAAGAACCACTACTACAAATATTAGCTTAGGTAACGCAACTTAGATAGCGCTTTTTTAAAGAGCTATCCAAGTGGGCACTAGGATAGCGCTTATTTGTCTTTAAAAAAAAAAAAAAAAAAAAAAAACCGCTATAATAGCACTTTTAATTTTTTTTTTTCAGTTAAGCTCTATCTTAGTTATGTCTTAGATAGCGCTTTAAAAAACGCTATGAGAAAAAGCGTTACCAAAGCTACCATAGCGCTTTTAAAGTGCTTGCATAGCGCTTCCGAAACGCTATGCTACTTACATTTAGGATAGCGCTTCGGAAGCGCTATCCTATATATCACTACTAAAGCGCTTATATAGCGCTATCGTAGTCTAGCAATTAAATCTCATTTTGTCAGATCTTGATACGATCGGACGGTTAAGATCACAAGCCCTAATATAAAACCTAAATCTCGTTTTTTTTTTTTTTTTGCTATTGCCTTATTTTTCAAACACACAGGGAGGGAGGAGGCGAGGAGGCAAGGAACCAGGGCGAGGAGGCGAGGAACCAGAGGAGAGGAGGCGAGGAACCGAGGAAGGAGGCGACTCAGGCGAGGAACCAGAGGAGGCGAGAAGGCGAGGAACCGAGGAGTCGGAAGCTCAGGACCAGGTTCGTATCTCTCGCTCGACTCTCACTCAATCACTGTTGGTGTTTTGTGTTTTGTGTTTTGTGTTTTGGGTTTTTGGAAGATTTAGGGGTTTGATTGAACATTTGGGTTTTTTCAAGATTTAGTTTTGATTAGTAGATTGTGGGGTTTAACCCCCTTTTGATCCATTTGTGAGTGTGGGGTTTTGATTTTGGTGAAGAAGATGACAGTGAGGGTTGGGATTGATGTGTCTGATGATGGGAATTTGGTGGTTTTGGACAATTGTATATTGTCTGGTGTTCATGAAAATATTGATCTAACTCCGGCTGGTTGTGGAGATTTGATTAATGGAGCTTTTATTGGTGTCAGATCGGATCACACTGGGAGTCGCCGCGTCTTTCCAGTTGGAAAACTTGAGTAAGAAACTCATCCCTTTTTTCTGTTGATGTTTGTCTGTTGTAAATTTGATTCCCATGCATTGTTCTATTATGCGATTTTGGTTATAATGCTAAGATGGGATTTTAGTTTATGTGACGTGGTTTATAATTTGGGGTCTTTTGATATGTGATGGTAGAGTACTTCAAAAAATAGGATTGATAGAGACGATGCTGTGGATGCCATGCTTCGGTATGCTAATTCCAGTCTTACCACTTTTGACATGGCTGACCACTGTGAGTAAGCTAAAATCCTTGAACACTAACTTGTATGATCATTCTATTTTCATATTACTTCTTCCATTTAGTTTCTTGTCATTGATTTGTCACGATATTGACATTATCTGCTGGCAGGGTAACTCTTCATTTGGTATCATTTTGGCCACCATGTCTAACAATCTCGTGAAGGGTTATGATCTTTGATGTTGTAAACACTCATGATACAGCTATAAAGAAGATGCATGATTTTGAATTTACCATTTTAATTTTGTCGCTGAATGGACTAATGCCATCATAGAAGTGCATCAAGTCTTTACTCAAAGGCCATTTTACATCATTGGTTCAACTGGGAACTGAGATCATCTCACTGTCAATATGTTCTTATTTTTGTTTTCAACACAAAAAAGTTAATGATATTACTCGTAAGCACTATCCCCAGTTGAATGTTTAAACCTACCTTAAATTGGGCTTGTATCCTAACGTGCACCCTTTTTTGTTCATTTGTCTTGTTCTAGATTTATTTCCAATAATTGATAGCAATTTCAGTTAGTTTGCTTCTGCAGATGGGCATGCTGAAGATCTGTATGGCATTTTCATCAATAAAGTACGCAGAGAGCGTCCGCCAGAATTTCTAGAACATATAAGAGGGTTAGTGCAACTTCTGTACTTGGAGTTCAAATAATTTAGTGGTTATTCTTCAAATTTATAGGAAGGAACAGTTCCTGCTATTTAGCACCATGCACGTATCTCTTGTTGTGCCATGAAAATCTCTTGTTGTAAATGCCATGAAAAAGTTGCATGTGTGAGAATGTTTTTTCTCCCATTTATATATGTCTCTTGCTATATTAGTAGAATTTCACTCGATTTGACATCTTGAATTGGAGGTCACAAGAAGCTCAAGACTGATTCTTCCCCTGATTTTATACCTTTTTTCAACTTGTATATTCATGACTGAGGGCGATCTAGGTTTGTTACAAGAATGTTCACTGGAGTGTTGCAAGCTGGGTTCTCTCATATGTTTTGTCTCTTTCTTCAAGCAGAATCATTATTAGTATTGGGAAAATAAAATTTTGTTAGTAATGGTTGGATTAACTTAACTTTTTTTTTTTTTTTTCTATGGGATTATATTTCAGTCTTACCAAATGGGTGCCACCTCCAGTTAAAATGACCAGTAGCTATGTGCGCAAGACCATTGATGTTTCAAGGAAGAGAATGGATGTTGCTTCTTTGGACATGCTTCAGTTTCACTGATATTTTTCTGTCTCCAGCTGTTCACTAGATGCATAGATATACACTGGTATTTTCCTGTTTCCAGCTGTTCACTAGACACACAGATATACAGTAAAACCTCTCTGTAGTAATAATATTGGGACCCACCAATTTTCCTTCATATATTGTAGTTACAATATATGAAGGAACAACTGATTCAACAGTGGGTTGGAATTGATGATGCGGTGAAGTCACAAATCAAGGAACTAAAGTTGAGGACGTTTGGGTTTTCTGTTGCGGAAGCGGGTCATACATCGGGGCAGGTTATTGCTAAGGTTGAGTTGAATGTGATCGAAGAGAAGTAGACTGTCCTACTAACAGTGAGTTCTCTTTTTATCTTCTCTTCCTGAGTTTCTATTTACTGGAATTCAGTGTCTCTGTTTTTTTTTTTCTTTCTTTCTTTGATTCATTGTTTCTTGAATTTTGACCAATTGAGTTTATTTGTGAATGCTAACTTCCCATGGATAACTCGGAGTGTAAACACCAACCCTGTTGTCAAGGAAGCTTTCAGTTTCACTGACCAGAGCAATGTTTTACAAGATAATGTCTTGGTGCCATCTATGGTGCTGGTGTTGTCAAGGGCTAATGATTCGATGGTATGAAGAGGGTCCAATGGGACTTAGGATGTGGTAGACTAGGATTGGGTCTGCTTCTTGGGGGTTAAATGGCAAGATATGGTGTTATGGGAGAGTTGGGTGTGAAGTTTGCTTCAATAGAGGAAGTGGAAAGGCAAGGTTGAGTAGAACAAGGTTGAGGATCAGTAATTTTACGGGGAGAACGATCAGTAATTGCGTGGTGGTGACTGCGATCAATTCTACTGCACATTGTTATATTACGTGGTGGGATTAAATTAGATCCATAGAACTTGTATTTTAGTTTTCAACCTGATGGTGTAAGCTTGAGTAGTCATCAAATATTCTCAAAATAAGTGATGAGCTGGGAGATCTTCTTTTGGTTTGAGTTGTTGAGATTTGGAGTTCTCTATTTGTTGGAAGTAAAGGAACTCTAGGTGAACCTTATCCTCTTCAGGAAAGACCAAGTTTTGCATTTATAACTATCAGCATGTTGGCTGAGGTTTCTATTTATTAGGCAAGTATTGTTTATTTGCCAATTATTGGGTTCGATTTTAGGTTGAATTTTGATATTTTTATTGCGGCTCGAAATGGTGAGTCGATGGTGAGATGATGAGGTTTGTGAAATCTTTCTGCGAGCGAGAAATAGGGTTGGTCATAATAATATTTAGTATATATCGTATGTACCTAGTTGGAATATTCCCTTTAATGAGTAATTCTGTTTCAATTGTTAGCATATATGTTAAGGCATCTTTGTATGTTAGCAAATTTAACTGAGCACTTGTTATAGTTTGATTATTTGTATTGTTATGCGAATTGGTATGCATATTGTTTTCATATGATGCAAAGAGATGAGATATGTGAACTGGCAATGTGTCAAATATTACTTGTTCCCCAAAAGAATGGTAGGTACTGTGGTTGATTTATTTATGGTTGACAAAGCGTCACCATAAAAGAGTTTTGAGGATTTATTTATTTTTTTTATGCTCTTTTCCACAACTCCGAAAAAAAAAATGTGAAAAGAAAAGAAATTTTGTATACAGACTTGCTTGTATACATGTGATATTATTGGGTATGCAGACTTGCTTGCATATCAGTGTACTTGCCAGTGATCGACCTTCGGATGAGATGACATGTTCCTCGAGGTGGCACCCCACTTGGAACATGTACGCTCCGAATGGTTTCGATGGCAAGGGCGGCACACTTGGGTGAGGTGTGTTCGGTGCACCGTTCCATGTGTGTTCGGTTGTATGTGTAGATTTAGGAAGAATGCTTGCCATGGATCGAACTTCGGGTGAGATGACATGTTCCTCGAGGTGGCACCCCACTTGGAACATGTACGCTCCGAATGGTTTCGAAGGCAAGGGAGGCACACTTGGGTGAGGTGTGTTCGGCACAGGAGGAGAGTGTGATTGTGGAAAAGTAGCGAGATTTCTTTTTGTGTATGTGCGTGATTACCTTAAAGGAAGAAACTAAATGCTCATTCAACCATTGAATGAGAACTACACGTTTTCCTAAGGTAGAAAAATGTGTTTGTTTAATATTTCAATAATAGTTTAATATGATTATGAATTGTATTGTTGTTGCATTTATGAGGATTGATAAGTCATAAATTTTATTTATCAGTAATAAAGAATGCATATTTATTTATTAGGATGATAACACCATTGCCTCATTGAGGAACTACCTGATGGTGTGGTTATTAATTGTTTGGTTTATTTTAATGTTATCATGTGCGAATTTATTGATTTTTGGGATGAAGATTTCTCACACCACCTTTATTGCTGACCCAAGTGAGCTTTTGCTTCTTGGGTACATTCCTTTGGGAATGTAGCCAATTAGCTTTTTAGGTTCAGAGACTTTTGAGCAGCGTTACGGGAGTTTCGCTAGTGGGGTAGCAACATCAGTATTTTTCTGGTTAGAGTTTTATTATAAATTTTAGTTTGTTCCTATTTTCTAAAATATACTTTTGTCATTGCTGCTAAATGTTTTTGTCGTTATTGAATTTCACGTCCCGGGTTTTGGGGAAACGGATAATCCTACGTGGATTTTAGGATTTCGTTTTTCTCGAAAATCGGGGCGTGACACCCACCAATTTTACTATACGGAGGTTATAAATTAATGGAGGTGTAGTTACAAAATTAGTTCAAACACTGCATAATTAAGACCTCAATTGTCGATGAATTGTAAGTTTTTTTTTTTTTTTTTTTTTATAAAATCCTCCAGAGGGGAGGGGCAGCTATGGGATGCCAGACCTTAATTAATTATCAAAAAAATTACTTACATTCTATACGGGGGTGCATTACGACTTTACCCGTATTAAAAACCAAGCAGAAAGCGATAAACAAAACATATTTCTAAACAAGATACGACAAAACCATACCCATACTAAACCAAATGATGGCATCCTAAGATAGCACAATACACACACTACCTGTAGAATAGCATTCTCATTTAAAAGCCGGAAGTCTAAGATATGCCGTCTTATTCTTGTCAAGAATAATTAGGGACTTTATTCTTTTAGGAAGCGATCCCCACGAATAAGTACGAGAACTATGCTCCTTTTGAGCTAAAGTAGCCAAGGCGTCAGCTACAGAGTTTGTCTTTCTGAACACATGGATGCAATGCCACCCCGTATCCTTTATCATCGCCTGTATCTCCCTCCACCAATTACTTAGGAACCAAGGAATTTTTGTTTGTTGGAAAAGCCATTGTTTAACCACCATTGAATCCGTTTGAATGACACATGGTCGGACACCTTGGGCAGCACAAAATCTCAAGCCTTCAAGCAAAGCCCTCGTTTCCGCCGAATTATTTGTTCCTTCTCCGAAAAAACATTGTCCAGCCACCACAAAGTTACCTTCTTCATTTCTAATAACAAAACCTCCAGCAATAGTCTTCTCCCTGCAAGATCCATCCACATTGAGCACATACCATCCCATAGAAGGGCAAGTCCAATACACCACCCGGGGCGAAGTCAGTGTTACTTTGATTTCCTGGATACCCAATCTATTGAGCAAAGCCCCATTATTGTCCTTTGATTTAGGGTTAAAAAATTTTGCAACACATTTGATCCAATGATACACTTTAATGATTACATAGCTGAACGAGCACTCCTTCCCATCATAAAGTTTTCTGTTTCGCTGAATCCAAAGCTCCCATAAAACAAAAAGAGGAGTGAGATGAGTGAGGGTACCTGATAAGGTAGATTTGTTCGCCTTCCTGAACCATGCCTTTAACATGGTATAGAATTCAACCGGCCTATGGACGTGAATGTCAAAAATCAGATCGAAATGTCTCCACACTCTACATGCTAATTCACCCTCCAGGAAAAGATGTTTGATGGTTTCCTCCTCAGCATGAACACAGCATCCGCATTTAGAAGGCAACTGAAATCCAATTCTTCTAATTTCACCATCTATGGGAATAGCCCTTTTAATAACTTTCCATGTGAAAACGGAAATTTTAGAAGGCAAAAGAGGGTGCCATATCCAATTCCAGAAATAATCAGGTGTCCCTCTACCACCTAGGATTTTACAAACAGAGCTGATAGAGAATATACCATCATTAGTGGGCATCCAAATTCTAGTGTCTCGATCTCCATCATCACCTTTCACTATTGTCTTATAAGCCTCTTGAGCGCGTCTTTTCATTTCCGGGGTTAGCATTCTGAAATTATCCCTGCTCATTAGCCGTAAGGAAGGCCACATATCATTAGTCTCCGCGTCCCCATTCCTTATAAATAGTTCATCCTTAGCCCATTGTTCTTCAAAGAAACTGACGCTACCTCTAGTAATCATCCAGGTGGAGTTTTCCACTATGAAATTTTTATGCATCAACAATTCTTTCATGAAAGGTGAGGCCCCAGCTTTAAGCTCCTGCTTTCGGATTGGAACCCCTGGCTTAAAATATTTTTTCTTTAAAAAATTAGCCCATAAAGAGTTAGAATGCATCAGGTTCCAAAGAGATTTAACTCGAAAAGCTGTAATAGTGTCGGCCAGACTTCGAACATGTAAGCCACCTTCTTCCTTAGTAACACTGATTTTTTGCCACGCAATCCATTTCCGTTTATGTCTCCCTTCATGATCACCCCAAAAGAAATCAGCAAGCAATTTCTGAATAGATTGCAAAATCGTCATAGGAACCACTGTAGCTGCTATAGTGTAAATCGGCATAGACAAAAGAACATGTCGGATCATAATCAATCTTCCCCCAGGCGACAGCAGTCGTGATTTCCAGCCCTGAATTCTATTTTGGATCTTATTAACCAAATCATCATAATAAGAAATTCTGCATCTACCTTGATAAATGGGAACTCCAAGGTACGTGAACGGGGACTGTTTGTAAGAAAAGCCTGTCCATAATCTGATCCTGATAATAATATCGGCACTCACTTTCTCATCCATCATGAAAGAACTTTTTGCCGTATTGATTTTCTCTCCTGAGGCCCAACAGTACCTATCAATAAACTTCATACATCCCGCAATGGATTTTTTCCTACCATTCAAAAAAACCAGTGAGTCATCAGCATATAAGAGGTGAGTAATCGGGGAGGCCATCCTTGGAACATGATAAAAACCAATTTTCCCTCTACGAAAAGCGCGAGAGAGTCCTCTACTTAGAACTTCCGCAGCAATGACAAAGAGCAAGGGGGAGAGAGGATCGCCTTGTCTAAGACCCCTGGAAGATCTGAAATATCCGTCAAACTTGCCTTGCATCAACACCGAAAATCCACATTGAGTTATACAGTTTGAAATCAGGTGATATTCTATTGTTAAAACCAAATTTACGAAGGACCGCCAATAGATATCCCCATTCAGTTCTGTCATACGCCTTTTCCATATCCAGCTTGAAAATTACATTGTTGCCAATCACTTTTTTGCCAATCTCCCTCATTAATTCTTGAGCCAAGCCAATGTTCTCTGAGATAAGTCTCCCTTGGACAAAAGCCCCCTGCTCTAAAGAAATAATATTTGGGAGAATCTTCCCCAACCTCAAACAAAGGATCTTACTAAAATTTTTATAAACCGCATTACACAGACTGATAGGTCTAAAATCAGAATAAGATACGGGCTCGTCAATTTTAGGAATAAGAGCTAAAAAATTAGAAGAGAAGCTACCTGGCATCGCTTGGCAATCAAAAAATTCCGTCGCGGCTTTCCAAATATCCAGACCAATAATGTCCCAGCATTTGTGAAAGAAACCAGCTGTAAACCCGTCCGGGCCCAGTGCACTATCATGAGGAATGCTAAAAGCTGCTTGTCGAACTTCCTCTAAATTCGGAGAATTCATGATTGATTCACAATCTTCCTCCCTTATCAAACGCGGAATGCACTCCATGAGTTCTGGATCCTCTTGATAACCACCTGCAGATAGCAAAGCTTCAAAAGAATTATTCGCTTCTAAAATAATATCTCTCGGATCCGTGATTAAATTCCCTGCCCTGTTATGAATTGTAAGTTACAAATGATATAGATCAAGAAAATGAAAGAACCATTGAATAATTCGACAGCTTCACTACATTAATTTAATTCAACTAGTCATGAAGTAGATCAAATTCGGAAACTTGTCTATACTAATCCAATGGCTGAGCAATAAGACGTGTATGCTTTAAATGAAAAAGAAATCCTTGTTGCAATTAGGCAAGAAGGGGAAGGATGACAATACTAAAAGTTTCATATCATGAAGCTATAAACAAACTTGAAAAACTAGAAATATTTTGATGTTAACGAGTTATTACATACTTGCAAGCTCAAAGACGTGACATCAACTCTAAATAAAAAAAATAAAAGCTCGTGCAAGCAAGGAATTAAGAGAGATTGGGAGAACTAAACCGGCACTTATAATAATAATAAATCATCGTCCCATACAACTTTAGAAAAATATTTTATTTTATCTTCATTTTTTGTTGGGACATTATATATATTTTTGGTTTTACTGACAATTATTACTATGTGGTGGCAAATTTCTTAAGATGGGACCTAAATACGTATAACTTATTACATTGTGGAGTTTATTCCTATTTATAACTGGCCCAAACTGGGACTGCAATCTTTTATGACTACATGGAGGTTGTTCCGATATAGAGTATCACTATAAAAAGGTTTTTACTGGGTTTTCAATGATTATTTGAAACATAAGTTAATGCCTCATTGATGGCACAAATATGATGAGCAGCCAGTTGAAAGTTACTCCAAGTTAATTTCAGTATTTTATATGCACCTGCAGCACCCATGTTTAAACTCAACTCAATATGTACTACAGTAGTTCTTAAATGAATTTTGTGTTAAGTTCAACATTTGTACGTGAATGTGATGCATTTTTAACTTATACATGTTGGTATTGTTTTGGGACATTGGTTGCTCTCTTTGAGTAATTAATTCGTTATTCAGGTTCCAAATTTTTGTGATACAAATGATGCCTCAGTTGCAAAACTAAAAGTCTGAATATGTGCGCTCCTGATAAATATAAACCCTATATTGCATACTATATCAAGTTTTGATGGATCGTCTGTCTTCTCATTTACTATGTATCCATAACATGCAGATGATTTTATTCCGTCTTCTTTACATTTATTATTCCGTCAGAAATCCTTACCTATTTGGGGTTGTAGTTGTAAAAGTGTTTCACTGCTTCTGTGATTCAAGTTGGTTCCACGAAATGAAGAGGTTTATGACTTATTGTTCATTTCTACCTGAAACAGGTGGGATTACTCCAACCCTGGATACCTTGATGCTCTTAAACATCTCACAGATCTAAAAGAAGAAGGTTAGTGATGGTTCTGCTCTTTCCCTACTGAGATTCATACATTCTATTAACTGGATATCTTGGGGAGAGATATGTAGGTAAAATCAAGACAGTGGCTTTGACAAACTTTGACACTGAGAGGTTACAGATTATCCTGGAAAATGGGATCCCAGTTGTTAGCAACCAGGTTAATTACCCAATAAAACATTCTTTCTTAGTTTCCTTTGTTGGACATTGCGTGTGGGCTCTCTCAATTGCTAATGGAATCGTTTGGGCCCTTATTCAGAAATAGATAGTACTAGTATCCATTTTTCCTTTTTTTGGATCATCTTTTTGATTAATCTGTACCATGACGCATTACAGGGTAGTTGAGAAGCACTTACAAACATTTTCTCATCATGAAAGGAATAAGGTATGCTTCTGAGAAATCTTCTATTCAAGTGACGTTGATTATCGTTATTGGTTGTTCATTGACTTTTCTTATTTTTCTTTTTGAATGATTAAGATTCTGGACTTGTTGAATTGGTTTGGGTGGTGCACATGGGATGCATTCTATACAAGCATACCTCTAGGAATTTAAGGAGTGTTTGTTCTCTTATCATATACAAGAAAATCGTCTTTTTTGAATGTGGTGACCATATATCTTGTGACTTTGTGTTTTTAGTGCAAAGCGAACAGCTGTAATAAGAGCATCAGATGATTTCTGGCCAAAAGATCCAGCATCTCATACGATTCATATTGCATTTGTTGCTTACAACACTGTCTTCCTTGGGGAGTTTATGCAGCCAGATTGGGACATGTTTCATGTGAGCTAAACCATAACTTTCTTGATTGTTTGTCTTAACTTTGTTTTATTTTCGATCTAAGAACACCATTTTAACGAAATGTGTTTTACACCAGAGCCTTCATCCAATGGCTGAATACCATGGAGCAGCTCGCGCAATTGGGGGTTGTGCTATTTATGTCAGGTATCATGATCTTCTAAAGTTTCTATGTTCTGTGCCAATGGACAACTCAATATGTGTCGATTCTTATCTTTGGTATTGTTTCATGCAGTGACAAGCCTGGGCACCATGACTTCAACTTATTGAAGAAGCTGGTACTTCCTGATGGATCCATGTTGAGGACCAAACTTCCAGGAAGACCTACAAGGGATTGCAGAATAATTAATTAGGTTAGACATGTGGGTAGTTCTGAGAGAGAATGATCTAGCCATGATTTATGAAGCAGACTTGGAAAGCTTCACTTAGTTTACATTGTAAAACTTCTTGGGATATTCATTCAATTCTGCTTAATCTTTCCAAAATTAAATAGCGTAATATTTTTTTAATTTACATTGTAGAACTTCTTAGTTTACATTGTAGAACTTCTTGGGACATTCATCCGGAAAAGCGCTATGGTAGTTAATAAAAAAAATTCACCGAAATTAAATAGCGCTTTCTAAAGCGCTATTGAAGCTAATTAAAAAAAATCAACAAAATTAAATAGCGCTCATCAAAGCGCTATTCAAGCTAATTTAAAAAAAAAATTAGCGCTTACATAGCGCTTTCTAAGGCGCTATTGAAGTTATAATTAAAAAAAAAATCAACGCTTAGATAGAGCTTAATAAAGCGCTATCTAACTAAGCGCTATTCAAGTACGCGCCTTGCATAGCGCTTTTTTGAGCGCTATCTAAGCCTATTTTTAAGCGCTATGCAAGCCTATATTTGTAGTAGTGAACTTTTGGAAGAAAAATAATTTAGAAGAACTAAATTGAAGAATTTAGCACAAGATATAAAATTGCAATGAACTTTATGGAGAAATTGCAACAAACTTGGTATATATAAAAACATAAAGAAGTTTTTAAACATCTAAAGCAAGAGTAGTTGGGTATCTTGCAAAAACGAAGAAGAAAAATATGAAAATTAAGAGATAGAAACATACCATGAGTAAAAAAGTGATCATAGAATCTTTATAATATATATTCTTTTAGGAAACAAAATTAATTGGATTGGCTCAACTATACATAGCTGCTTTTTTTTAATTGGTTAAGCCCACTCTACTCATTATTTATTATCACTATTATCCGTCGAATGAAAACCAATTTGAGAGCCTATTGTTTGGGTTGGATTTTGAGTCATAAATTTTTAGTCCCAGGATCCCAACCCTTGATAGAAATTCATTTGTAGTTGTTCCCAACACTAACAACCCTTGATAGAAATTCAGTTGTGGTTGTTCCCAATACTAACAACCGCATTCTAAAGCATTTTTGCCCTGATGTTTAAGAACTCCTATGCAATATCAATCCATTCTCTTCATGATATATGTCTGATTTAGAAGGCCTGGAGCAACAGCCGAAAAACACATCTAAAGGACCATTCAAAAAACTTCGCTAACACTGTAACTATCAAAAATAATAGCCACACTTCAATTACAATTCTCTAAGGAACAAAGAAAAATAAAATATTTATCACGCAAAGTTTTTCCATCTGTTCCTCTATTTGACAAAGACTCTTATTTTTTCTTACAATTTCCTATTTATAGCTGCTTGCCCCCAATGACATAATAACACTAGAAGCAATCTAATCAATTAACATTCCAATCTAATCAAATAGCCCCACTTATCACAATTATAAACACTAATCCGTAAGCTCGCGCTATGCACGCATAGTTGTTATGTCTCAAATATAATATAAATGTGTTACCATGATCTTGTTGCTACAAATAAAATGTCTATCACATTAATATTCTTAAGAAATAAAATCATAGTTATAAGAACGTTTGATCTTATAGCTTTCTCTATAAGATCTTAAGAAATAAAATCATGGTACATCTTATGGGCTTGCTTTATTGGGCCAACCTGTCCCGAGTACCTCTTTCTGGTTGTTTTATGGGCTTAAATCAAAGATGTACCATGCATATTTTTTTGCTAATCAATTAATCACAAACACAACTCTTTTTAATAACTAAAGCGATGTCTATAGTCAAAAGTACAATCCTTCCTCTATAGTGTGTTAATAACTAAAGCGACGTCTTTTTACCAAATATTTTTACGTTGAATATTTATTGGACCACAATATTTTGAGTTCACTTTCAATCTCTTAAATCTCAGGACAGATACAGATCCAAATCATTTTTCCTTTGACGGGTATATTAATTTTGTAGTTAAAATATCATTTTCCATCCTTAATTACATGTATTATGACAAATTTACGCATTGAAGCCTACCAAGGAGGGTGCTTTCCCATGTGAAGGGGTGCATACTTTGCACAATATATATGTGGATGCCAACTCCTTCATGCCTCCAAAACCCCACAAAATGTGTTTAGTCAAAAGTACAATCCTTCCTCTATAGTGTAATAATAACTAAAGCGACGTCTTTTTACCAAATATTTTTACGTTGAATATGTATGGGACCATAATATTTTGAGTTAACTCTCAACCTCTTAAATCTCAGGACAGATACAGATCTAGATCATTTGTCCTTTGACGGGTACATTAATTTTGTCGTTCAAATATCATTTTCCCTCCTTAATTACATGTATTATGACAAATTTACGCATTCGAGCATACCAAGGACGGTGCTTCCCATGTGAAGGGGTAAGTACTTTGCACAATATATATGTGGATGCCAACTCCTTCATGTCTCCAAAAACCCACAAAATGTGTTTAGTCAAAAGTACAATCCTTCCTCTATAGTGTGTTAATAACTAAAGCGACGTCTTTTTACCAAATATTTTTACGTTGAATATGTATGGGACCACAATATTTTGAGTTCACTTTCAACCTCTTAAATCTCAGGACAGATACAGATCCAGATCATTTGTCCTTTGATGGGTACATTAATTTTGTCGTTCAAATATCATTTTCCCACCTTAATTACATGTATTATGACAAATTTAAGCATTGGAGCCTACCATGGAGGGTGCTTCCCATGTGAAGGGGTTCGTACTTTGCACAATATATATGTGGATGCCAACTCCTTCATGTCTCCAAAAACCCACAAAATGTGTTTAGTCAAAAGTACAATCCTTCCTCTATAGTGTGTTAATAACTAAAGCGACGTCTTTTTACCAAATATTTTTACGTTGAATATGTATGGGACCACAATATTTTGAGTTCACTTTCAACCTCTTAAATCTCAGGACAGATACAGATCCAGATCATTTGTCCTTTGATGGGTACATTAATTTTGTCGTTCAAATATCATTTTCCCACCTTAATTACATGTATTATGACATATTTAAGCATTGGAGCCTACCATGGAGGGTGCTTCCCATTTGAAGGGGTTCGTACTTTGCACAATATATATGTGGATGCCAACTCCTTCATGTCTCCAAAAACCCACAAAATGTGTTTAGTCAAAAGTACAATCCTTCCTCTATAGTGTGTTAATAACTAAAGTGACTTCTTTTTACCAAATATTTTTACGTTGAATGTGTATGGGACCACAATATTTTGAGTTCACTTTCAACCTCTTAAATCTCAGGACAGATACAAATCCAATTCATTTGTCCTTTGACGGGTACATTAATTTTGTAGTTCAAATATCATTTTTCCTCCTTAATTACATGTATTATGACAAATTTATGCATTGGAGCCTACCAAGAAGGGTGCTTCCCATGTGAAGGGGTGCGTACTTTGCACAATATATATGTGGATGCCAACTCCTTCATTTCTCCGAAACCCCACAAAATGTGTTTAGTCAAAAGTACAATCCTTCCTCTATAGTGTGTTAATAACTAAAGTGACTTCTTTTTACCAAATATTTTTACGATGAATATGTATGGGACCACAATATTTTGAGTTCACTTTCAACCTCTTAAATCTTAGGACAGATACAGCTTCAGATCATTTGACCTTCGATGGGTAGATTAATTTTATCGTTCAAATATCATTTTCCCTTCTTAATTACATGTATTATGACAAATTTACGCATTGGAGCCTACCAAGGAGGGTGCTTCCCATTTGAAGGGGTGCGTACTTTGCACAATATATATGTCGATGCCAACTCCTTCATGTCTCCAAAAACCAACAAAATGTGTTTAGTCAAAAGTACAATCCTTCCTCTATAGTGTGTTAATAACTAAAGCGACGTCTTTTTACCAAATATTTTTACGTTGAATATTTATTGGACCACAATATTTTGAGTTCACTTTCAATCTCTTAAATCTCAGGACAGATACAGATCCAAATCATTTTTCCTTTGACGGGTATATTAATTTTGTAGTTAAAATATCATTTTCCCTCCTTAGTTACATGTATTATGACAAATTTACGCATTGGAGCCTACCCAGGAGGGTGCTTCTCATGTGTAGGGGTGCGTACTTTTCACAATATATATGTGGATGCCAACTCCTTCATATCTCCAAAAACCCACAAAATGTGTTTAGTCAAAAGTACAATCCTTCCTCTATAGTGTGTTAATAACTAAAGCGACGTCTTTCTACCATATATTTTTACGTTGAATATGTATGGGACCACAATATTTTGAGTTCACTTTCAACCTAGCTCTTAAATCTCAGGACAGGTACAGATTTAGATCATTTGACCTTTGATTGGTACATTAATGTTGTCGTTCAAATATCATTTTCCATCCTTAATTACATGTATTATGACAAATTTACGCATTGAAGCCTACCAAGGAGGGTGCTTTCCCATGTGAAGGGGTGCATACTTTGCACAATATATATGTGGATGCCAACTCCTTCATGCCTCCAAAACCCCACAAAATGTGTTTAGTCAAAAGTACAATCCTTCCTCTATAGTGTAATAATAACTAAAGCGACGTCTTTTTACCAAATATTTTTACGTTGAATATGTATGGGACCATAATATTTTGAGTTCACTCTCAACCTCTTAAATCTCAGGACAGATACAGATCTAGATCATTTGTCCTTTGACGGGTACATTAATTTTGTCGTTCAAATATCATTTTCCCTCCTTAATTACATGTATTATGACAAATTTACGCATTCGAGCCTACCAAGGACGGTGCTTCCCATGTGAAGGGGTAAGTACTTTGCACAATATATATGTGGATGCCAACTCCTTCATGTCTCCAAAAACACACAAAATGTGTTTAGTCAAAAGTACAATCCTTCCTCTATAGTGTGTTAATAACTAAAGTGACTTCTTTTTACCAAATATTTTTACGTTGAATGTGTATGGGACCACAATATTTTGAGTTCACTTTCAACCTCTTAAATCTCAGGACAGATACAAATCCAAATCATTTGTCCTTTGACGGGTACATTAATTTTGTCGTTCAAATATCATTTTTCTCCTTAATTACATGTATTATGACAAATTTATGCATTGGAGCCTACCAAGAAGGGTGCTTCCCATGTGTAGGGGTGCGTACTTTGCACAATATATATGTGGATGCCAACTCCTTCATTTCTTCGAAACCCCACAAAATGTGTTTAGTCAAAAGTACAATCCTTCCTCTATAGTGTGTTAATAACTAAAGCGACGTCTTTTTACCAAATATTTTTACGATGAATATGTATGGGACCACAATATTTTGAGTTCACTTTCAACCTCTTAAATCTTAGGACAGATACAGATTCAGATCATTTGACCTTTGATGGGTAGATTAATTTTATCGTTCAAATATCATTTTCCCTTCTTAATTACATGTATTATGACAAATTTACGCATTGGAGCCTACCAAGGAGGGTGCTTCCCATTTGAAGGGGTGCGTACTTTGCACAATATATATGTGGATGCCAACTCCTTCATGTCTCCAAAAACCCACAAAATGTGTTTATTCAAAAGTACAATTCTTCCTCTACAGTGTGTTAATAACTACAGTTGGTCTCTTTGTTCATTGCTTAGTCTCTTTCAGTGTCTGCTCTAACCATATCCCTTAAGACCCACTTTCATGTTTCATTCATAAAATTACACCCCTATATCCATCCCCCCTCACTCCAGACAATCAATAGTACCCCAATATCTAATTTATATTGGCTTAAAAAACAGAAATGTGATTTGGATGTTAGGTGGCAAACTATCTATCGGCCTTTAAGATATGGGGAAGATGATATGTAACCTTCATTAGGCATTGTTTCATTAATTACTCGTTACTTCAAAAAATTAAAACAAATGCGACTTAAATATATTACGTGGATTAGATTTAGATATTAGCAGCTGGCAAATGGCAATGGCGCGCTGTCTATAGATAAGGTTTGGTTAATTCTATATGAGAATAATCGTGATATGTAGCAGTGAAGGGTTGTTTCTATTATTCTCTGGAGACTGTAATGTAGCCTTCAGACATGAAATAAATAAAGAAAACTAGGACACGTACCACAAACTACAACGAATTTGGTTAGGGTGAGAAACATTGGAGAAGATTGGAATGAAAAACCACCTTCAATTCACATCAAAGATGAAGTCTGATCAATAACACCCTTGAAACAATATGTCTTTCATGAATAAGGGGAAGGGAGGTGAGAGTAGAACTAAAACAAAGTATGACTTTCATTGTCGGTGGATGGTTGAAGCTAGCAGTGGCTAAGTATCAACTCATCCAGGCCTCTTTGATGACTTCCTTTTCAATTAGTCTCATCTAGTTGACACTATGGGGATGCCCAATCTTTTTTATGTCATGTTGTTTGGGTTGTTTTGGTGATAAGGGTTATTTCGATATGCATGCAATTTAACTACTATACCTGAATTATTGAAGCATTTCAATTCAATATCTCGAATTAGTAACATAAGAAAATGTATTACTAATATAACTATGGGATAGTGTTCGGTTGAATAGTTCTATATAAAAACCGAAAATCGAACCGACTACTTTAGCTTTGAATTTTTTAAAACCGAAACCAATTCGAAACCGATTGGTTCGGTTTAGATCAATTCGGTCGGTTTAATCGGTTTGATCGTTTTTTGTTCAGCCATAATAATTGGTTAGCATGTCAATAATTTATGTCTATTTCCTCCGCAAACAGTATAAACCTCAAGTTATGGTGGACGCTTCTCTTTTTCTGATCTATCGTTCTGTTTGTGTTAATGTACATCCTTGTATAATTTTGATATTGGATTTTTTTATTTGAATTTCTATAGTTTTACGTAAAGTTTTAGAGTTTTATCGCCTCTGAAAGTCGTAATTAATGTATGCATTACATATCGTTCGCCTTACAATTTGACCTTTCAGTGGGAGGTGGATATTGACGAGAAAAGGTCAGGATTTATGATTCAACATTCTATTTATTGACTACTTTACAATTAAAAATTTTCTACATAAAACCACCTATTTCAGGTTCAAATTTGATTTTCTATTGCATTCTTCATTTTCTCTGAAATAGATATATCTCATATTAGCTAAGCAAAGCAAAAGCCAAACTAGTGTTGTATAGATCCATACAGCATTACAAACTTTTTCATGTCATTCTCTTATCCCCAATCACTATTATTGTTGTTAAAGATGAGCAAATTTAACAAACAAAAGTCCCCTCCCAACAAACAAAATTAAGTGACAATAAAACCCTTTTTAAATGATATCTATTTATTTATTTATTTAGCCTCGAATGTAGGAGCTCTTTCATGTTTTCCACATGGGCTATCCATAATCTACTTAATTTTCCCAACAAAATAATTGTGGAGATGAGCCTGTTTGGCTGGCATCTGGTTCATGGACCTTTAGTGAGAATTAAGGAATTTTAAGTTATATGAATAGACTATGGCATTCGATATTTTGCTCTTCACGATGTTTGCCGAAATGAGAGATTCTAAACTCCCAATGTATAGGGTTTATCTGGTTTTGAGGGAAGAGTCCTTCAATGCTGGATTCTAAAACTCAAAATACAAAAGTTTTGAAGTGCTTTGTCTAATAATAAATAAATAAAATCCCTATGTTTTTCTAGTCTCAAACTAAATTTTAAGATTTGATTCAAGTTAAGTAAATTTTCCAGTTCAGTGGTATGTCTGTGACAGATGAAAACTCAGATTCAAGATTCAAACCTTGCCGATGACATTTGAGGTGGGAAGGGCTCTTTAGCATAAGATAAAAACACCTAAAGATGTCTCTTAGACCCTTGCAAGTACTAATACAACCAACACCTTGCATGTTTGGGATTTAAAGACAATTCGTGTATTAATCCCAATTAATGTTATATTTTGGTCCCAAAATTAATATGGGGTGGTTAGATTTGGGCATAATTTTTAGAGATTCGACAAGGAAGCGTATGGGGCATGACCAACTTAACCTTGAAATAGAGGGACCATTCTGAACATTTACAAATTCACAAACTTGTCTCGCTGTTGATGGAATCCATTGCCATTGGGACCAAAAGTCTGAAAATCCCTAACTGATAGTTCCCGGAGGTCATCGTCGTATTGCACCATACGCAATGCCCAGATTATTTCAAAGGGAAAATGTATTTCTCAAGCATATTATAGTTTATAGCACATTGTATTGTGAATTTGTCGATGAAGAAGGACCACAAACTATACCTATATTGGGAGACTGTAATAGCAATTTTGATGTCATTGTAGGCATATAGGTGCCACACTTTGTTTTTTTTGGAAATCCAGCGGGGTTATTTAGGATCCCTGAACCTTAGAAATGACAAGTTATTTGAGAATCTTGCCATATTTTTGAAACAAACATTTTGAATTTGTGTTCAGAGTTTGGCAATCTTATGGAACCAAACTCAGGTCTAAAAATGAATAAATAAATGAAAATAAAATTCAAAATCTTCACTTTGCTTGGGTGTATTTTTTGTTTTGCTATTCATTCTTTTCAAGTTGACATAAGAAATGATACGATCTTCTTAACTAACGAGATTGATTATAGCACATGAACACTAATGAGTTCAACATTTTTACAAACTATTGGCTTTTTACAGGTTATTCAATATTCTCCAATCAAAACTTTTGATACCATAATTGTTGAAAACCGCCTTCCACGGTTTGGGTAATTAGATAGAACCAAATCTATTGCCAACCATACACTCAATAATATTCACACTGATGTTTTTTCCATTTGAGCAAACCTGAATAAAAGACTCTAAGTGGATTGTATACCAAGAAAGAAGGGATAGAAGTGTAAAGAGCCGAAACTATGAAGAAAAAAAAATAGTTGGTAGCCCTGAATGCCTAGACTTACTCAGAACGTTGATTGAGAAATTACAAATGTTATGTAACAAATCTCGATTCATAAATGTTTTTTTGGTTTTAATTGTTAGTGTCAACAATAATAGCATACCCAAGAGAGTTCGAATTCACACAAAACATAACAAAGCAATTCGGTTTTAGCAACCAAAAATGAATCAGTAAAGAGTTACAAACTCCCTACGAACAAGAAACAAATTCATTTTCATTCTTGAAACCAACTATATGGAGTAACCTCTTATTACAAGTATAATTACACTTTTAAATTATTTACTCAAAGCCATGCGACATTACACACTTTGATGCATCACCGTCGATAATTAAGCAGTTCTCTAACTACAGAATCGTGGCCATCCTATTAGCGAAATTTATACTGAAAATTGAAATTATTAGATTGTATATTAGGTAATCTAATAAAAATTTTAAGGGTAATATTGTCAAAATGGGTGGAAAATACACACTATAAAAACAACATTTTCGTTGACCCTATAGAACTCCCAATGGCGGCCCCTACGCGCCGGCCCTGCCCTGCCCTTGCTCTCACATAAGACACTCCCTTTTCCTTTCTCTATAAAAACTCTCTCTCTATAGTAGTAATAAAAAGCCTTCTTATTGCCTCTCAGAGCCAAAAACCATCTCACAACAACAACACAAAGGCTTTACAAAGAAAGCAACAAAGAAAGAAATATAAATGAAAGGAGATACCAACACCAACACCAACACCAACACCCAAACCGACACCCAAGCCAACACCAACACCGACGCCAACAACAACAACAACACCAACACCAGCACCAACACCAATACCAACACCAACACCAACCCTAACAACAACAACACATCCACAACCACAACCACACCAACATCAACACCAACACCAACACCAACACCACCAACACCAACACCAACACCAACGCCAAAGCCAACACCAACACCAACACCAAAGCCAAAGCCAACACCAACACCAACCGCATCACCAACGCCAACGCCAACACCAACGCCAACACCAACGCCAACGCCAAAGCCAACACCAACACCAACGCCAACGCCAACACCAACGCCAACACCAAAGCAGTCACCAACACCAACACCAACACCAACACCAACGCCAACACCAACACCAACGCCAAAGCCAACACCAACACCCACACCAACACCAACACCAAAGCCAACACCAACACCAACACCATCACCAACGCCAACGCCAACGCCAACACCAACTCCAACGCCAACGCCAACACCAACACCAACACCAACACCACCAATACCAAAGCCAAAGCCAACACCAACACTAACACCATCACCAACACCAACACCAACACCAACACTAACACCATCACCAACACCAACACCAACACCAACACTAACACCATCACCAACACCAACACCAACACCAACACCAACGCCAACGCCAACGCCAACACCAAAGCAGTCACCAACAGCAACACCAACACCAACACCAACACCAACGCCAAAGCCAACACCAACACCCACACCAACACCAACACCAAAGCCAACACCAACACCAACACCATCACCAACGCCAACGCCAACGCCAACACCAACTCCAACGCCAACGCCAACACCAACGCCAACACCGACACCAACACCAACACCAACACCAACACCAACACCAAAGCCAAAGCCAACACCAACACTAACACCATTACCAACACCAACACCAACACTAACACCATCACCAACACCAACACCAACACCAACGCCAACGCCAACGCCAACACCAAAGCAGTCACCAACACCAACACCAACACCAACACCAACACCAACACCAACGCCAAAGCCAACACCAACACCAACACCCACACCAACACCAACACCAAAGCCAACACCAACACCAACACCATCACCAACGCCAACGCCAACGCCAACACCAACTCCAACGCCAACGCCAACACCAACGCCAACACCGACACCAACACCAACACCGACACCAACACCAACACCAACACCACCAACACCAAAGCCAAAGCAAACACCAACACCAACACTAACACCATCACCAACACCAACACCAACACCAACACTAACACCATCACCAACACCAACACCAACACCAACACCAACGCCAACGCCAACACCAACACCAACACCAACCCCACAAACCACCACTCCAAGTTCAAGCAAATCCAAGTTCGAAATATGACGGAGAGGCTTTACTCTTGGTTTTGGATGCCTGTTCTGTTCGCCTGCTTGGCTATAGTATTAGTGCTCATCAAATTAGTGCGATTTCTATGGTGGAGACCAAAGAGTATTGAACAACATTTCTCCAAGCAAGGAATCAAGGGACCCCCTTATAAGTTCTTCACTGGGAACATTAGAGAACTTATGGCTTTGATGCTCAAAGCCTCTTCTCATCCTATGCCTCTCTCTCACAACATCCTCCCTAGAGTCCTCTCCTTCTACCATCATTGGAAGAAAATCTATGGTATGTTCTGTTTTTTTTTTTCACCTTCTCATTAATTTTTTGTGATTTGTAACTTGAAATCATCAGCTCTTTTTACCCTGTTTTGATTGCTTTGATTGTTTTCCATCCATTTGTAGGGTCTACTTACTACCACTATATCCATTCTTACTATCTTTCTTCATTCTCATTATTTTTACTTTGAAGTTTTTGGTGTGGTTTTTTTTGCTACTTTGTGTGTAATCTTTCCCTTTGCTTATTTTTCCCTCGCATCAGCTCTAATTTTTTTTTGCTTATTTTTTTCTGTGTGTAATTTTTTTTTTGTGCATATCTTAAGCCACGGGGAAGAGTAGATGCAGTTTTCTGTTTTTATTTCTGGGCAGTGTTCGGAGCTGGAACAGGATGCGAGGATTATGTTGGGCACTCTGTTGCAAAACAGAGTGTACCCTGTTTTGTGCTGTGCTGGGTGCTGAGCTAGGTGCTGTGCTGAGTTGCTGCGGCCTGATGCGAGGTTTATGTTGTGATGTGCTGGGTGCTGAGCTAGGCAGACTGCTGAGTTGTTGCGGCCTGCTGCGATGCTGCGGCCTGCTGAGATGATGCTGAGGTGCTGTCCAGTACTGGGTGCTGTCCAGTGCTGGGTGCTGAGTTGTTGAGATGTGCTGGGTGCTGGGTGCTGTCCAGTGTCGCAATGGTGGCTGCGAACATGCTGCTGCGACACAAAGTTCGTCCTGCTACGTTTCAGCGTGCTGCGCTAAATCTGGTTGGGACTTTTTGCAATTTGTTTCTTTTCAGGATGCAACGTTTTGTCTTTGCAACTGTTTTAAGGACAGTTTTTGTTTTTATTTTTTAGTATATATGATGTTGTCTCATATAATGTAAATTTTCATATATATTGAATTCTTTCTAAACATTTTTTTTTGTTTAGTTGTTGATCCCAGTGATGGGAACGAGTGTGTTAGAAATGTTGGAAAAATGGTCGACAATGATGGGCTCTAGCGAAGTCGATATTGAAGTTTCGGATTGGTTTCAGAATTTGACTGAGGACGCCATTACTCGAATTGCGTTCGGAACTAGCTACGAAAAAGGAAAAGTTGTTTTTAAGTTACAAGCACAACAAATGGAATTTGCTGCCGAGGCATTTCAAAAAGTATTCATCCCTGAGCAGTGACGGAGCCAGGATTTTTGTTGAGGGGGGAGGGTAAAAATTAGTTACTTTAACATATATGTATATATATTATATAACTTGAACAACACATAAATGACTATACAAAACTTCATCTAATCTAATAAAAGATTTTCATTCAAAAAAATGATGAAGACCACTTTGGATATACAAAAATAGAGTTCTATAATTTGAACTTTTACTTATCTACATCCATGAATACCAAAAAACTCTATCTCCCCCCTACCGCTCCCCAGTTAGAATAAAAAAAATATTACAACTGGCTTCGACACGTTTTCATACCCTGAAATCGTTTCATGATTGCTTCGTTGTCAATGTCATCAAAAACTTCCTTTTCAATATACGTAACTAAACAATCATTCATCCAATCATCTCCCATTCGATTTCGTAACCGACTCTTCACTATATTGATAGCAGAAAATGCTCTCTCAACTGAAGCGGTGGCAACTGGTAGGATGAGAGACAATGTTATGAGTAAATAAACCATGGGATAGACAAATTCTTTCTTGGTCTCAACCATCTTCTTAGCTAAACCGCTGAGTCCATTGATATTTGAAAATTCATTGTTGGAACGCATATCAATAACATAAGTTTCCAATTGATCATGAAGTACCATAAGATCTACATTTGAAAAATCAGCTGGATAAAATTGAGCGAGCCGAATCAACCGCTGACTATCAAAAGCTGAAAAAGAATCACTTGGATTTAAGCATGCCATACAAATAAGCAATTCAGTGTTCACCTCATCAAAGCGGCTATTTAGCTCTTGGAGTTGCATATCTATGTTGGTATAAAATAATTCAACTCGATAATGATATAGGTTGGTTAATTTTTCAGTATTGCATCGTGATCTTCCTCATTATATAAATGTATCATCCATCTCAAGAACAACAATATTGTGTTTTGCAAAAATGAAGCAACATTGTCCACGAGTATATTCCATCCATCTTCCCTCATCATTTGCAATCGTTGTTTGGAGATTTTAACTAAGGTCATCTTATTGACAATATATTGAACTTTTCTTTGTAATGTTATTGACAAATCCCAGGTTATCACCAATATATCCTTCATTAAGTGCAAATTGAAGTTGAACTCAAAAGATTGCATAGAATCTAATAAAGCATATGCTTCTCCCTTCTGGTCCGAGTTTAAACCATGTTTCACAACAATCTGGAGCGCATCAATCACTAAAGAAAAATTAAGAAGCAAACTTATCAAGGTTTTATAGTAAGACCCCCAACGTGTATCACCAGGTCGTTTGAGATTGGTTTCTTGATTCAACCCTTAACCACTTGATAGTTCGCCACTATTGAGCTTCTCAAGATTTTTAATAGCTTGTTTGTCTCAAAAAATTTCCCGACGCTTGCATGAGGGTGCATCAATGTTCACCGCACTTGAAACCAAGTTGAAGAGTAAAACAATCTGAGGATGATTCTTTGCAACATGTACAAGCGCTAACTGAAGTTGATGAGCAAAACAATGTACATAAAATGCAGACTTATTTTCCTTGAGAATCAAATATTTAAGTCCGTTAAATTCGCCTTGCATATTGCTCCTCCCATCATAACCTTGGCCATGTAACCTCGTTATATTCAACTTATGACCTGAAAACATTTTTACAAGTGTTGTCTTGAGTGAAATTGCCTTTGTTTCATAAACGTTCATAATTCCAAGAAAACGTTCAACTATACATCTCTTCTTGTTCACATAGCGCAAGACAACAACCATTTGCTCTTTAATTGATACATCACGAGACTCATCAATTAAAATGGCAAATAATGCATCTCCAAGATCTTTGAGTATAGCAAAAGTGGTCTCACATGCAGCTGCACGTGTAATATCTTTTTGAATATCAAGTGCAGTGAGTTTGTGGTTCTCTGGAGCATTTTTTAGAACCACGCTCTTGATGTATTCATTGTGATTAGCTGTATATTGTAAAAGCTCCAAAAAAATTTCATGGTTAATTGAATTTATTGATTCATCATCACCACGAAAAGCCAATCCTTGTCGCAGAAGAAACCGAATGCAATCAACTGAAGCCGATAAACGAACCCGGTATTTCGTTTTCTCTACATCGGATTGCTTAGATAAAAATGATTGGATATGATGTTTTTGATTCATTAAACTTTGACTCTTCAAATAAGCTTGGGCATGCAAACTATTAGGCTTTCCTACATGAGTTGTAAGTCTTTTTTTTCTTTTTTTTTCAATTACTGAATCCTTCACCAACAAAACAATCACCACCCCCTTTTTCTCCGACACTTCTAAAAAGATAGCAATGGAGACAAAAGGCAACATCCTTTGTTATGCTATACTCCAGCCAACTCTTATACTCCGTAAACCAAGCTACATTAAAACGACGTAGCGTACCTCCTATTTTTTTTATGGGAATGTGTAATTTATTGGCTGACAAGGACCCCTTTGCAAATAAGCTCTTCTAACAACCTCTTGATCATTCAGATGCTAATCAGAAATACAAATTCTTAAACTAGGATCAGTTGGAAGATTTGCGAGGTCAATCTCTAAATGACTTTTCTTTGAGATTGGTTCTGATAAATTATGATCATCTTTATTTTGTGCTGGAGGTGGTAAATCATTTACTGACTTTCTTTTTAAAAACCTATCCATAACTGAAATAAAACAAAGATTATATAAAAATGCATTCTACATATTTATATATTCTAAAACTTCAAATGAATAAACTAAAACCATATTTCCATGTAATAAATCATACATATTTATAAAATAACAAATCAATATACCTCCATTAATGAAGCACGACAATAGAAGTATCATCACCAATAATAAAATGCGCAAAATTGAAGATTTTCAAAGCTGCAATTGACACACAAGCAGTTCAATCAATTATTATAATAATGCTTCTTGGCGAAAACACTAATGTTAAAACATGTCTTTTAATAAGAAATTAAACAACTAGGTAGGATGGGGTATAAAAGATTGGAAAAAAAAAAGAAAAAAAAGGGAGTTTAAAATTCAATCTATTTTTTAAGTCTGAAACTTCAGCTAGGTCAGGCTGCACGTACCACAAGGATCATTGGGTTCGAAGTTTTGACATGGACATGGATACATTTCATCTAGCTAACACGTTTTATATGCAAATTAAGTACTATATGTCAATATCCTATTATTTCAGTTTCTTCTTGTCGAAAACACTAATGTTTAAACATGTCTTTCAATAAGAAATTAAACAACTAGGTAGGATGGGGTATAAAAGATTGGAAAAAAAATGAGTTTAAAATTCGATCTGTTTTTAAAGTCTGAAACTCGAGAAAAGGAGCACTTGTCTTTCTCTACTTGTCATTCATCTTTTACCTATAAATTATAGAATAACATGTCACATTAAAATTATATACAATATCTTCTACTTGTCCATAAGTCCATTTCACTTGTCATTACTCATTGAGACTACAATACAATCTATTGTGGAGCAATTAGCCAAGGGTAAAAGAGGGGTTAGGGTCAATAGTAATACCAAGTGAAATCAGATCAAGAAGAAGCTTTGACAGATGCAAGCAGAACACGAACGGAGATGAAAAAGAAGCTTTGAGCAAGGAGAACAGATCAACAGAACACGAAGATGAAGAAGGAGCTTTGAGCAAGGAGGTTGTAGTTGTTCCAGAGTTTTAAAGTGGAAGACAGCTGTAGGCTGCAGCAGAGTTTTAAAGGAGAAAATTTAAAAAAAAAAAAAAAACCTACTTGGGGATTTGGGGTATACATAAAAAAAATTTCTCTCAAAAGTCAGTGAGGGCAGGTGCCCCCACTTGCCCTCAACGTGACTCCGTGCCTGTCCCTGGGTACAAGTAAATACTATATTATGTAGACTTACCAGTATTATTCTCGTTCAAGTACGCTTAACTTAAAAATACTAACAAATTTAATATTATTTTTAGATTTATACGAAGAAGAACCGAAGTTCTTGGAAATTGGATAAAGAAATAAAAAATCTCTAGTGAAGCTCATTGAGCGACGAAAGAAGAATTCCTTTGACGAAATGTCTAATGAGTCTCCTAAGGACTTATTAGGACTCATGATCAAAGCCGCATCGAAGGAAAATAATCAGATTAGTCCCAATTCACCATCGTCTCTACCATCGATTGTCACGGTCAATGACATTGTTGAGGAATGCAAGAGCTTATTCTTTGCAGGAAAGCAAATGACGTTGAATTTGCTGACGTGGACCACCATTCTACTTGCTATGCATCCAGAGTGGCAGGACAAGGCACGTGATGAGGTGTATAGGGTCCGCGGGTCACGTGACGTCCCTACTAAAGATGATGTTTCTAAGCTTAAAACGGTAAGCTTAAATTTACAATATTGCTCTTACAGTCGCAACAAGGGTAGTTTGGTCATTTTATCGATAATGACGAGGTCAGTCTTGTCATTAGAGAAACTGAAGTCTGACTCAATGGTACATGTTTTTGCAGATAAGCATGATCCTAAATGAATCGCGACAATCAAACGCGCCAAGACTGATGTTTATCTTGGAAACTACAAGATCCCCCGGGGGCCAAACTATTAATACCCATCCTAGTCGTTCACCACGATCAAACTTTATGGGGCAACGATGCAACTGAATTCAATCCAGCTCGATTTTGTGAAGGCATTGCCCGAGTAGCAAAACATCCATTGTCATTCATACCATTTGGTCTAGGTGCTAGAATGTGTATAGGCCAAAACCTAGCCATACTTCAAGCACAGCTAGCAATTGCCATCATATTACAACACTTTTCATTTCGACTCTCGCCTAGCTTAAATATGAAATGTAGAAGGGTTCTAAGTAATTAATGATGATCTTGTTTATAATATACTAATGTTGTAGGTATTCATTATAAATAGTTCAAGTTATTTAAGTTGGGTTCACACATGGTATGCCTAAAAAACCATAAAATTTTATTAACGATGTCTCCCTCTTGGCTAGGGTTGTGAAAATAATATTACTAGGGAACCAGGTTCTGCATCAGGATGATGTGGCATGATCTTGGAAAAATGATGAAAATCTCCAAATGTGTATCTCGGTGTTTATAAAATCTCCTATGATCTCGCTACATCATCCTGGTTGCAAAACCTAGTTCCCTAGCACGACTCTTGTGAAAAATGTGAACTTTGGAGGACATTATGGTACTTTTGAAAATTAGAAAAGTGTAAATAGTCTTTTTCATTCAAAAGATATTAAAATATTTTACTTGAAATATTATAAAGTTGGGAGGGCAAAATTGGAAACCAAAATTCAGGTTGAAGACCTCAACACTATTCTTCCAAGGCTGCAAGCGTTATAATGGTTCAGATGATAATTTTTTCTTTTTTAAAAGTCCAAACACGAAGATTTTTTATTGAAGATAAGAAGAGAACAAAATACAGTCATCCCTATATTAAAGAATGCCAAGACACCATGAAGGTGTTAAAAAACAAGTCTTTAAAGAGATTACAGGTCGAACCCATCTTCCACAGAAATTCTCAAATCTTGATAAAGATAGTGTTCTGAGCTTGTAAATCAAAACTCATTAAACAAATTTGGTTTTGGTAATTCAAAGCTCTCAAATCAATGAGCTACTTTAGTTATATTTGTTATGGCGTTGGTGGTCTTGAACCAGAGCTAGAACGTGCAAAAAGATGTGTTGGATCGTGTAACAGAGCATTATAATTCTGTTCAAGGGCAGGGAGATTTCCTGGATCAGTTTTGGTTGGTTCGAATGCATGTTATTTGGCAGGCTGTGGGTGTTTCATAACTGGAACGACGTTTCCAATGATCTTGGCGGTGGTTTTACAGGTTATAGACAGTATTGGCCGCTTGGTCCTTATGATAGGTGGTAATGTTGCTTTAAAGTTGCGGTTTGATTCGGATTATCTTAGTAATTTTAGAAGAAATTTGCTTTCTTGATGTTAGGCTATATATTTTTTGATTTATTTGAGTCGGGCAAAGTCGTAACATACTCCCAAATAAATTGTAAAAATCGTTTAATATTGAATAAAGATCTAGCATTCCATAGTTGCTCCTCCCTCCCGAAAGTTAAATTAAAAAAAATTTAAAAATAAAAATAGAACCATATCCCCCAATTCCACTCTTTGCTTTCCCATGCCTCTTCTAAAAGGCCTATCTCCAAAAAAAAAAAAAATGACAAAATGACAAAATGGCAAAGTATAATATTGTCATGATTTTAGTATGCATTGTTTTCTTCGCAGCAGCTGTAAATGGCAAAGTATAATATCCCTAATGAGCTACATATTCCATTATGAATCTAATTTTGTGAAAAGCGTGTCGATGAAATACATTTTTTTTCTTTTTCTTTAATGAAAAAATGTCTCTCTCTCTCTCTCTCTCTTTTTCTTTATTCTAATGGTAACTAGCTAGTTTAGCCCGTACTTAGCACGAGTTTTCCTTTATATAATTATTTTTTTAATAATTCATTCAACGCGATATCAATCCATTGTCTTCATGATATAGGTTTGATTTAGAAGGCCTATAACTATCAAAAACAGTAACCACACTTCAATTGCAATTCACCAAGGAACAAAGAAATATTTATTAAGCAAAACTTTTCTATCTGTTCCTATATCCGACAAAGTCTCTTATTTTTTCTTACGACTTCCTATTTATAGCTCCTTGCCCCAATGACATAATAACACTATGATCAATCTAATCAATTAGAGTGGGGCTCCAGGACCAGGTTTTGCAATCAAGATGATGTGACATCATCAAATGAGTTTTTTAAAACCTCGAGATATACATAAACACTTTCGGGATTTCATCATTATTTCAAAATCACGCCACGTCACCTTGATTGAAAATCATGGTTGTAAAAGCCTGATTTCCTAATATTTTCAAATCAATTAATATTCCAATCTAATCAGTTAGCGCCACTTATCACTATTATAACCACTAGTGCATAAGCGGCACACGTAGTTGTTATGTCTCAAATAAAATGTAAATGTGTTACCATGATCTTGTAGTTCGTAATAATGTTGGATAAATTCCTATCACATTAATATTTTTAAGAAATAAAATCATATTACTAAGAGCGTTTGATCTTATAGCTATCCCAACCCTAGTTTACATTATGGCAAACCACATCTCTTCAAGAGTGATGTACATCTATGCGCTTTTCAGTAGGTCTGCCATGCTCTTCGGAGGTTTGAGAGTTAAAAAATTGTATAGTTGTCCTCCCTTGAGTCTGGAGGTGAAAGTGGTCACAGTTGTATCATCGCTACATCCATCTGTCATGGTTAACTCGTCAGTGAATCGCGTAATGTATTTTTTGAGAGTATTGTCAGGATTTTGTTTCACATGGAGTAGATAATGGGGACCTTTACTGAATCACTAACTGCCAATGAATCTGGTGATGAAAGTTATGGCCAGCGCATGGAAGGAGTCTATCGATCGTGGAGGAAGGCTGTTAAACCAATTTACTACTGCGAACGTGAGGTTGGTCGGGAAATTTCTACACATGGTAGAGTATGAGCTTTCCTTTAGCGCCATCATATGGTGAAAATGGCGCAGATGGTCTGACGGATTAGTAGAACCGTCATAAGTTTCAAATCTTGGAGGGATGAACCTCTTAGGTAAAGGGGGTTTCATGATTTTGTCATAGATGGGTGGCATGGAAAGCTCATATAGCATATTCAGATTTGTGACTCCAATCTTGAACAGGATCTGTGGAGGAGCTCCACCAGTCCGTAATCCATTGTCTTGCGATTAATTTCTTTTAAAATTCGTTCTCTGAAGTTCAGCAGGAGCTTCTTGATTCTCTTGGAGACGACTAGCAAAGTTTTACTGAAGTGGAACTCTGACGTGCTCGGTAGGTGGGATATGTTCTTGTGTGAACTTTTTGAACATTTTAGCCAGGTGCCATTTGGGCCAAAAACTAGTCCACACGAGGATCATCATTATTCTCCCAGGAGCAAGGGTCTGCTGGGGCTCCAATTGAGTGATTTGCGCCACCATATCTTGTGATGGCAATTCACTACCTGGTGCTGCTGGCTCTCCCAATACTGGACATGGAGTGTGTCCACTTGGTAATTGAGTTTCACCAGTGGAATGATTGTCTTGATTGTTGCTAAGTTGAGAGTTTGTAGGGGTTCCATTTGCATTGTATCTTTTGTTATTGATTCACGCAAAGGAAACTACCAACTCCGTTGCGATTTTTCTTTAAGAAAATTATCATTCCCCACGAACGGCACCAAACTGATGTGTCCAAATCTGTTCTTCCCGAGATCTAACCTACAAAACATGTCCAATTTTACAGCCATTTTTTATAAACCCAATTTTTAGCCTAAAATTGAAAACTTTGAAAGAATGGGGTGATTCAATGCAACAAGGTGTACTGCAGTGCATTTGTTGCACTAATCTAGTATTGACACCTGATATACACGTAACTATTACAAAATATATCCCTTAATTTATATATGTTAGTGCTTCAATTAATATATTTTATTCTAATTATTTCATTTTTATGTTTTTGTAGGAATTTGCGCTTGAACGATAAAATCGCATTAAGGCGACAATTTGAGGAAATGATTAATTTGTTGATTCTAGCGGTGATATAAAATAGCGGTTCACATATCTAAATCTAACCCAAATAAGCCTAGGTCAACTTACTTTAATTAAACCCAAGCCCAGAAAGCTAGAACCCTAAGCTCAGCCTAACAATGAAATAGGGGAACCCTTATTCAGGTTTCTCTCTTCCCTTCTCTTGAGGAAACTCTGCTCTTCCACGTTTTCTGCTCCTTCTCCCTTTTCCAGCCGCCATCACCACCCATCTGGGCAGAGACATATAGCTCTGTGTCTCTCGCCACTAACCAACCACCATCAGCACCATCTCGCCACCGTCCAAGCCACCGCCGTCCCTGTTTCCTCCACGCACCCTACTCCTGTCTTTTCTTCACCTCGCCTCCGTCCAGCATCCCTCATCACGAACCAAGCTCGCACGCCACCATCGTAAGCCAGCAGAAACAGGGAGCATCTCCCTGTTTCGCCGCCCTGTCTCCATCTCACTACCACTGAGCACCACCTCAGCCACCTCACGCACAGGACAGCCCCTGTTTCTCCTCCTTCACGAACCGCCATTAAGACCAAACCACGCAACCACCGTCGCCACGAAACAGGGAGGCGCTCCCTATTTCGCTTCCTCCTTCGCGTTCTTTTTATCTATCTCTCGTTGTTCCTCACCCCCTCTCTTTTTTGCAGGTTCAGAACCAGGTTGGAGCAAGAGGAAGCTCGCGAGGAGCACGGAGGAAGAAGGAGAATTGGTCGCGGTTCGCTGGAGAAGACAAAGCAGAAATTCGGGCGGGAGAAAACTGTTTTTCAAAACTAAAAACATTTTTGGCTATTGACACCCCGAGAACCTGTAAGAGCCACCACAGTGCAATTTCAGTTTTTTTCTCGGGATTCGCGTCCGTGCAGAGATGACTTCCACCTCTACTGATGCTGTGACCACCACCACCATGAGTCACTAAACCCCACGCAAGGTGAAGAGGTGAACTCCTAGATGTAACGCACTAAACTAGTAATTGATTCAGCTTTAAGTTTTCACGACGAATAATGATGTTTAATGATTCGCACTTTTATTTAATATAAAAATTTATGTTGTTTCAGTGACAAGGATTTCATGGATTTCTTCGTAGATTGTTATTATTCCGGTGGTTATCTTTTCTTCTCCATATAAGCTTAGCCATGCTTTTCTTATGTGTGGAATGTTTAAGAATTAACTGATTCCGGTAGGTTAGTTATATGTGATCGTCATTTATTACGATATTGTCTCCGGATATATCGTAAGTTTAGGATATCACATATGACCGACCTTTGTGTTTTTTTTTAGAAAAAAGTGAAATCTAAATTTCATTTACATTAGGGTTATATTAATGCATAAAAGATTATTTTTTCCGATTACGTCGTTTGGGATGTGAAACACGTAGTTGAGTCATCATAGCGAATCAATACTAGTTGGCGCGTGAAGTCTAGGAGGGATTCTTGGAACCTTGTGATTTTTCCAAACTTAATTTTCATTAAATTAAATTCAATTTCATATTTTAAATTTGTTAGAATTTCTTAACTTTAGTTTCGCATAGTTTGTCTTCGTTAACCTTGTTTTGGGCGTAATCAATACCTACATATTATTTAGTTATTTATATATATCTAATTAATCGGTCGGTTCGGTTATAAATCGGCCGGTTCAAAACCGTAAACCGATTTTGAACCGTTTTTAATCGGTTCGGTTCGGTTTAAATTATTTTCTTTCTACTCATATTTCGGTTCGGTCGGTTGACCGAATTTAAATCGGTTTTTGCCCACCCCTAGAATTTAGCACAAGATATAAAATTTAGCACAAGAAAATAATTTAGAAGAACTAAATTGAAGAATTTAGCATAAGATATAAAATATTCCCGAGGATTCATGGAATATTTAGTTTTAGCTCTTTTTATTTTCCCCTTCCAAAAATATTTCAACCATACACATTCTCAGAGACATTGGGTAAGGATAAAAATAGTATGGATTATCACTCCTTAACTGGAGTAGGTAATGGAGATGGGGTTAGCAAAGAAAAAGACTATTTAAATGCTCAAAGGGCTGCAAACGGATCATTTATTTATTTTAATGCCTTCCCGCTGAGGACTCCATCATTTATTATGGTAGTTTGCATGTACCTACAGTGAGCTACTTGTGAAACCCTGTTTAATCCACTCTAGCTTCGAAACTCAGTCAATGCTTAAAGGGAGGAATGTCAACATGTTTCGAAGTATTTGGGTTTCTTAGACTCTTAAAATTCTTCGTACTCTGAAGAATTTGTATATGTTGCAGGTGGGAGGCAATGAGAGTTTGATTAGAATTATCCTAGTTGATGTGTCTCGATGCGTTTGTAGATTGTGTTCTCTGCGATATGTTCTTACCTCTTAGTATGTGCATAGCACCAGATGTATCACATTTCCAATGGTCAAAATGTGGTCATACACTTGTATTTGATAGTACATTCTTGACTCAAATGCTTTCATAGAAGATTGAGCTGTTGGAATAGTTTATGATGGAGCAAATGGAGGAACCAAACCCCTCATGATTCCAAGGGTAGATTCCAGAAGAAGCTGATGCAAAAAATAATAATTCTAAGAAGAAAGTCAACTCGTTGGAGCTAACTTCTTTCGAGTTGGGAAATATGATGTAGGAGCAAGAAGTGTTTTACCCATTTTATTAATCATTAATTTAAGCTAAGGTATTTTTGCAGTTATATTTAGTTTTTTCTTTGATTTGGAAACTTGGTTATTAGATGTAGGAACTCCATATATGGTTTTATTTGCTTTCAACTTTCAAGAATCTAGATTAGAGCTCTTTGTTTACTATCCATATACATTCATTTTAATAGGTTTTTATGCTCTTTGGTATTTTACAGTTTGCAGTTGCCATTACATCGTAATGATTCCTAAACCTTAAATTTGTTTTTCTAAAAATATACCACATTGATTGATGTTATTCTTGTTCACTATGATAATGGGAGCTATCTTATTTCGGGAGAATTATGTTATTCTTGTTCACTACGATAATTTTGAATATTTTAGATAATAGGAGAAATCTATTGAGGTAGGTGACCTTATCGGGTCTTTCTTTGTGACATTAATTTAGTTTTAGTACTTCAATTTAGTTTGGCAACCGTTTCAGCTTCTCCTGCATTCCTAGTTTTTCTGTATAGTTTGTCTTATTAAACTAGTAATTTGAATATTTTGCCAAAGGACATAGCTTTGCATCGACTTCCCGAGCTATAAAATACTTGTGTAAGGTAATTCTCAATATATTTTTTTTCTTTCTGTACCTTTCCATGTTCTGAGCATGCTATCCAAGAGTACAGTTTCCTCAGTTTGGAAGATTAAATGCTTTTATCTAGCAGCTCAGTGAAGCAGTTTGGAATATTGCATTGTATATAATGATTTCTGCATCCCATGTTGTCTTGTGCATTTTGGTATTTAATGTTGGTAAGCTATAAGTGGAGATATAATAGTACAGACTTCACTTACTGTATTTGTTGTTATGCATTCAAGAGGTGGGATTCCTTGGACCTATTGTGCAATTATTCAATGTAGTGAAAAATCATAGAAGAGACAAATATATCTTCTCTTAGGAAACTTCCATGTCTAGCAGTGTCAAATTGAAGTCTTGAACGGTGATGCTGATGCGTGCCTGATTTTGTGGTCTATCTTTTCATGTTGCCTTTTGAATTTGCTGAAATTGATTCTCTTTCCATGGTACATTACCATGATGTTGTCACTGTGTCAGTGTGCCTGTATACTAGGATATATATGGAATTATGGATAGACAAGTGCATGGATACAACACACAAGAAACTTGCAATTAACTGTTGGGTCCTGGAATTGATGGTGCATGAATAAAGAACACATGGTGTTTTTCAAGGGACTTGCATTTCTGAATCTACCCTGTTTGCACTCTTCACACCAATTATATGTTTGCCCCATCTTTTAGGCTGAAAATCTCTCTACACCTTCATCATTGTAATTTTATCAACGACAAAAAAAAACCCACACAGATGGAAAGCCGACTCTCTTCATTGCTTAACACAAGCAACTCTCCAACTTCCAACCAAGAATTTATAGCAGCTTTTTATTTTATTATTACTTTTTGATTAGAACCACCAATTTTTAGAATAGTTTGGTTTTGCAAACTTGATGGATTCTGTTTGGTTGGTTTAGATTGTAGAACAATCAAAATGTTTTGCAGTATTTGGTTCTTTCAACCCAACAACAAAGAAAAAATGATGTGGTAAATGCATGCATGGAAGGTCTGTGATAGACTTGCAATTTTCTGGATTCAAGCAATTTTTACTTTGAAGTTGGTTTGCCAAATAGGGCGTGAGGCCCAGCCAAATATAGCATAAATTTACCCTCAACATCGAGATGTGGTAAACAAGAAAAAATGATTGAGAGAGGTTTCCGTCTCTCACAGAATGTTTGTTTATTAGAACTCTGTCTCAGTAAATCACATGGCACTCTTCATTATTTTTCATGAGAGTGTAAGCATGTGATTATGTGGGACAGTCCTCAAAATCATCCGTGTTGTGTTGTTCTATGCTGTATTCACCAATAAGTGCGCTCCTGATATGGTTGTCATCACAGTATTGCATCTCTTTCACTAGCATTAGACATCTGTGTCAGCAAAGAAAATCTGATGATCAGTCAAGTAATAATACTTCACCTGATACAGATGATCACCATCCTATGCAAGCTCTTGTTGATGAAGAAGTTCATTTGGGAGCGCGAAAAGCCCAAAGCTTGTTGTCATTGCTAGTTACTCTTATGAGAATGCACCAGGAAAAAGATCTGATTGTATATATGGAAGCAGGGCAGAGTGACCATTCCTTATTGAGAATTTGTTGAGAAGTTTCGCTGAGCTCAGTGATAGTTGCATGACCAAGCTGCGAACAATAGCACCAGAAGTTGTGTGTCAGTTGCAATCTAATTCGAATGGCAATGAGCAGACATCAGGCTCTTCTTTCAATGAAGACCGCAAAGTGATGGCGCGGCAGAAGCAAGCTGACTCATTGGTGAGATATATTCTCTGTTATCTGTTTTCATTATGTATTGAAGCTCTGATAGGATTTGTTAGGTTTTCATTTCCTTTTCATGGTTTGGCTAGCTTTTAGCTATGAGTGGACATGTTGGCACATCAGTAGTTAAGAGTTTAGGTTTTGTTGAGATTCTATAATCCGCTAATGAAATTGACTAATTAACATACCTCATAATTTGTTAGCGCATAGTGCATATGGATGGTCTACTGAATATTAATCTGTCTTTTGTATCCTGTGTGTTTGAGGGCATGCACTACTTGATTGACTTTCTATATCCCAAACTAAGTCAGTTTTGGTGGAAAGTCATGAATTCTTTTTGCTGTGATCCAGATTCTAAACTTCCCATCTCATTTCATGTTTTTCTCCAGGTGAGATCGGTTTTTGCATTTATGCTCCCCAAGTCTTTGATTGGTGTCTATGTTTATCGGTTAAATTCTTAGTGCAATATTTTAGATTATGAAAGATGCACTTGTGCTTTCAATGCCAATAATACATTGTCACTGGTTTTGGAACCAGAAATCTCGACTTGCAAGTTTTGCGGAGAGAGGCCTTCTGTTGTGCGAGTACTATTGGTCATGTTCACCATCCAAATGTGTCTTCTTTGATGGGTTGTTGCATTGACAATGGACTATATTTGGTTTTTAAGTTCTCTCTACATAGCTCAGTTGCTTCTGTTCTTCATGGTAGAGTAGAGCCCATTGAAAATTTGATTGAATTTAGGCAAGTTTCGGTGTGGTGGTTTATCTAATTGTGTGAACCTTTTGTGTACTAGATGACATGTAATATAGAGAGTTGATCTTTATTATTAATTTGATAGATTTTGTGACTCGATGTAATACATTATCTCATTAATTATATTACTTTTCCTTCATTCATGGAAATGTTTAAGTTTGGCACATTTAAAATTTTATTTTCTAGAAATAAAAGTTATAAGATGTAATAAAAAGTCATTTGATAGCAAAAATAAAAAATAAATAAATAAAAATAAAAAAATAAATAAAATAATAATAATAATAATAAAATATTTGCTATGTATACTTACCGCTATGGTAGAGTCTACCATAGCGTTTTAGAAACGCTATTGAAGAGTCTACCATAGCATTTCAGAAACGCTATGGTCGACTCTACTATAGCATTTTTGATACGCTATAATAGGCCAACTTACTATAGCGTTTTAAAAACGCTATAATAGACCCTGGGTAGTGGGATATTTTTCATTGGGTAGGCTAAAAGGCTGAAGAACGGTTCAAAGAAAAAAAATACTTATGTCACTTTTTAAGCTCTAGTCGGTATTATGACATCTGAACTAAATAAATCAAGAAGTTCTAGTGTAATAATTCAATTTTAACACCATTCTCCAAGCAATCAATAAAAGAAACAAAAATAATTAGATCATCAACGAGATAATGCAGATTAAAGAAAAGTCAGAGTTTAGTTAATAACCCTCAAGAAAAATAGAATGTCTCGAAACTCAAAAGAGTTAAGTCTCCACTATTATTCTAAGGTTTTCTAATTAATATCTTACTGATTAACTTCAAGTTATGCTAACTCGGCTTATAGTGCAAGAGTGGTCAAGTCGAAAAATATCATGAAATATATTTAACTTAAAGATAATATCAAACCATATGTTTTCCTATTGATATATAAAAGTGACAAGTGAAAGCATGTATTTCTCAAATTTAAAGGCATACTTGAAAGCACATCCTCTTCATTGGAAAGAAACTTAGATTTGAATGCATTTTCAAATCGAAAATTTTCACACGGTCATAATTAACTATGTATTCAATGGAGATTGAGTAGAATACAATAGTAAATTGTGAAATAAATTTTAGTTCAAAATTTTGGAAAATGAAGAAAAAAACTCATAAACCTCACCCCAAACCTAAACCAAACATTGTCCTCAATGTATAAAAAGATGATTATCACTACAAGAAAAAATCCCATTCATAGCGTTTCAAAACGCTATGGTAGGATACCATAGCGTTTTAGAAAACGCTATGTCTGCCGGAGCTATAATAGACCCTGGGTCTATTATAGCGTTTTAAAAACGCTACGGTAGATTCTACCATAGCGTCTCTAAAACGCTATGATAGAGTCTACTCTAGCGTGTTTAAAATGCTATGGTAGAGTATACATAGCAATTTTTTTATTTTTTTTTGCAATTCCAAACTTAAACATTTCCATGAATGGATGCAAAGTAATGTAATTAATAAGATAATATAATATTGAGTCACAAAATCTATCAAATAATAAAGATAATGTATTACAGTTAAGCATTTCTTAACTCTCTTAATAAGATGATGTATTACACTTAAACTTAAAAATTTTATTGACATCAAATTTGAATAATAGCCCGAAAATGTACCAATACAAAACTATTCATGGTGCACAATAACTCTTGAAAACAGGAAGGAGAGTAACTAACTACTAAGAGTGCTAACATTCTGACTTCCTGAAGGATGTTCAAAGCCCACTATTCCCAGGCTTAATTCTGGTTCAGTGGATGACCATGCAGCAAAACACTCAGTTTTCAGCTACTCAGTCAAGACTTCTCCCACTACCACTACTGCAGCAACGGCAACTCCCACGACGCTTTGTGCCAATGTCGTACCACTCTTTGCCTCTACCTGGGAACCTGAGGAAGGTGTAAATCCTAGCTCGGAAAGTTTCTTATGTGATTCTGCATAGTCCATGAAGAAAGCATCTTCATCCTAGGTGGCATTGAGCCACTGTTGCATGGCATACTTTCAAAATGTGTAAGGTAACAAGTTGATTTTCTCTACCAACAATACACACCACTCATCTATCACGTTGGTACATTACCTGAAATTTCGAATATCAAGAATACTACAATGGTGAAAAAGGTAGGCACTATTCATCTACTTTTAAATTGGACGGACAAAATTGGGGTTGAACATGTAAGCTGTGTCACCCATCTATCATATATATATACGTTCAGCTGTTTAACATTGTATTTGCATTTGAACTTTTGGAAGCTTTTAAAAAGACAGAATGCAAACAATTTCCCATCATAATACATATCTTCTCTATTGCTATACTTACCAATGCGTCAAAAGCTCCATATACCGCCATGGAACCACCGACACCTGATATGCCAAGTGCTGGTTGTACAATATACTTGGTGAATTCAGCCCTGATGTAGACTGATGATACATTAAGTTAAGAAGAACAAAAGAAAAAGAAGGGGAAATCACGGTGAAATGACTAAGTGATTGATAGTATCAAGAATGACATCAATCATGCAGTACTGTTTGAGGTATTTACCACACAAATGCCTGTTGCAAGCCTGAATAGATGATAAGAGGAATGATCAACAGCAACCGTTTGTCTAACAGAGGAGCAATAACCAACTTTGAAAGATACACTAAAGAAGAATAGAAATTGCTAGAAGGTTTTTCTTGTTCTTCTTCTTTACCATCCCTTTTACTTAAGAAGCACATTAGAATGGTACCTAAAGTCATGCTCCAAGGAAAACCACAAATAATAAGGTTGTGCCACTGGTAGTCCCTCCCTGCTGTGAGGTCCAAGAAAACCACAAATAACTAAGGCATGAAAGTTCAATAGCATTCAGTTTGGATATTATTAGCATTGCACACATAATGCTCAATCCAAAGTGTAATGGCTACATACTCCTGAAATATAAAACAGTTCTCAGTCTATTTTTAATAATTATATGTTCTGTCTCCATGCAATCAGCAAAATATCCAGGCATTTAGATAACCAATTTATCTACGAGGAAGATAGAAGTAACTAGAGAGTGGATAAATTGCAATAGAAAAGCTTGAAAAAGAAATGAGAACATAGGACTTTATCAAACCTTTCCATCTTTTAAAAGGACGAGCGAGATTAAATTCCCAACGACCTGCAAAAAATGAAAACCTGTAAGAATCTGTGGAAAAAAAAAGTGAATCTTTGAACTAGGTTAAAACATGCACCTGATGACTGGCAAAGATTCCCCAAAATTCTCCATTGAAACTACCAATGACAGTTCCTTCATGCAACTGGAGATTTTTTGCATGGCTTCGTGCAATAGAAGTGATATATGTTCCCTGTGGAAGGAGACAGGTTTACAAGAATTTGTTTCTTCAATTGCATCAAGTTTTTTAGAGAAGTCTGACCATTTTGTTAGTCAAACTCTAACCATGTTGTCTTACCTGACCAACCCAGATTACTGAAGCAGCAAATCCAAGATATAAAGCAGCAGGTACCATGGTATACCTACAAGAAAAGCATATATTGCTACAGATTATGAAAGAAAAAAATGAGCAGGACATAGGTCTTGCACCTATTCCATGTTCAAAATTCTAAGATGCAAGGAAAAAGCTTGACTGAAACAAAATCATTCCATACAAGTAGTTGAATAGCTAAGGTTATTTCTTTTCTTCAGATAGATCTTAAAATTGAGCATTCAGCCTTTTACTTTTAGGTTATGTTTGGTTGCACTGTTTATTCCATGG
Organism: Berberis thunbergii; assembly: GCA_003290165.1. NCBI lineage: Eukaryota > Viridiplantae > Streptophyta > Magnoliopsida > Ranunculales > Berberidaceae > Berberis > Berberis thunbergii. Next base: position 109,191 of record QNQO01001399.1, read on the forward strand.
GTAAAAAAAACACCTAAAAATGAACACTACTGTGATAGTTTTGTCGATTGTACTTTACTAGCAAATTCCGTTCAAGCGTGTTGGCGTGTTCCAGATCCAATATTGAACAATGTTCAACACGAATAGCCTTGTTATAAAGAATGGATATAACTTGGTGGCCCTTTAAGCATGCTAGTAGAGTTTAACTATCACTTGTACATGCCAGGCAACAAGAATTTAGTGGCAGATGAACTTAAGAAGACAATGTAAGAGTCTCAACTGAAGCAGAAGTGTTTAGCAAGCTCTTTAATGATCATTTATCACATTAATCTGAAAGCCTGCTTGATCTCAAATGTCATTAACAAGGTCGTTGGGAGGACCGATTGGCAACATGTTGCCTATAAACTTCAGACATTAGATGGATAGCTTGTGTTTATAGAGCTAGGCTCTTCGCTGTTCTTGTTATCATTGGTCGCATTTCAATTGAGACTCCCTGACTTTTTACCTATGGTCATACTCACCATAATGCCCATTAAATCTACGTTTTGTGTGATAATCTGGCCCTAGTAATACAAACTTAACTGCCACGAGCAACGCTAAGGTCCCATTGGGAAAGATTAAACATAAGCTCCTATCAATTGAGTGCCTTACATACAACACAAGTCTTAGTAGCTTCTTCAAATTGAATAAAACTCACTCATACTATGTGAATTGCTAGGAAGCACGGATTCGCAGAAAAACCCTGCCGAATACATGAAAATGCGAGTCGGATACGGATACGCGTGCGATTCACGTCGGATACGCACTCGACACGTGGTCAACGTGTCGGTCAACTTGACCTGGTCAGGATACGGAATGAATACGGTCCGGATTCGTTTGCTAAATTTTTTTTTCAGATCTTGATACGATCGGACGGTCAGGATCAAAAGCCCTAATATAAAACCTAAATCTCGATTTTTCGTTTTGCTATTGCCTGCGTTTTCAAACACACAAAGAGCGAGGAGGCAAGGAGGCAAGGAACCGAGGCGAGGAGGCGAGGAACCAGAGGAGGCGAGGCGAGGAGGTGAGGAACCGAGGAAGGAGGCAAGAAACTAGAGGAGGCGAGGAACCGAGGAAGGAGGCGAGGCAACTCAGGCGAGGAACCAGAGGAGGCGAGGAACCGAGGACCAGGTTCGTCTCTCTCGCTCGACTCTCACTCAGTCACTGTTGGTGTTTTACTGTTTTGTGTTTTGTTGGCAAAAAAAAATCTCAATGACTCTGTGACAAAATGAGATGGGGAAATCAAAATCATCTAACGATGGAAGTGAGCATCTAATGTTCGTGTTCGTCTCTCCATCTCATTTCGTCTCTCTTGCTTCTTTTTTTTTTTTGTGTTTTGTGTGTGATTCACTGATTATTAGCCTATTTTTTTTTGTGTTCTGCATCACAGACACAGTTGATTTGATTCCACAACATAACTACAAGCTTGATGTTCAATTGTTCATGCTATGAACACTAGACATCCTGGAGAGGTATGCATCTGATTAGATGGCTTTGAAATTTGAATCGTAACCTATCAAAATCTTTGCATGTCATTGCTTGTTCCTAGTGCATAAAGCTAAGCAACATTTTCAATAGAAAATAATTCTTCATCATTTTTTAATGGCAGTTTGAATGCAGAGAATTTAGAGAATCAATTCATTTCTTGGTGTTTTGCCACATCAATACTAGCTGGTAGCTGCAATATTTCTCTTCTTGTAAGTTCTTCTCCTGTCCTTTTCAGCTTGTCCATTTGCCATAAAATATTCTACTATTCTAGCAATATTACCTGCAAGTTTGCAACACGTAATGACGTAAATAATTGTCAGTCTTCAATACTACTTACTAGTTACTACTTAGTACTTAAAAGTTGCAATTAAATTATATTAAATATATCTATTCTAGCAATACTACCTGCAAGTCTGCAACCAATTTTTTTTTTTAATCCATGTTTCTTTTCCTTTTTTTACATCTTTAATGCATCTTTTTATTGTTTTTGAGTTATTTTATGACATTATGTTAATAATTTTTTAATAAAATATAAAAATATAAATAAGATTTGATTGACGTGTCGCCGAGTCCCCGAATCCTAGTTTTTTGAAAATTGCCGAGTCGCCGTGTTGTATCCGTATCCGATACGACGCGCGTACCCGAGTCCGTGCATCCTTGGTGAATTGTCTTTCGCCTACTTTCTATAATCACCATTTAAGGTTAAGATTTCCAGATGTCTACTCTAAATTCATATGCCTTTCATTCATATTATAGTTTAAGCTCTTCCAAATGCCAAAAATAAGTCATTCAAATTCAACACAAAAATAAAAAATAAAAATAGTGCACAAGCATTACCATGAAGGTACCAAATTAGTTGCTATGAACAACCAATACCCACTAGTACCAAGTATCAAAGCATTCTTTGATCCTAGCCACCGAACCACGGACGACGCCACCAAATAGAACACTGTAAATGAACATACAATATCCCCAGCGACGTCGTACCTAGATTTCCCTCCTGCAAAAAAAAATTCAATCCAAGTTCAAAACTTTCAAATTACACAAAAAACACCCAATTCACATTCCAACTAAAATTAAAAAAAATCTCACTATATTGACTGTACTCTGCAGATTCTGAGCAGCTCCATAAGCAAGAAAGACCAACAAAAACGCGCAACTCAAAATGTGAACATCTCTACTATGATTCTTAGGAACTTCTACTGGTGAATCCTCTCGAACCAGAGGCACTTGATCATCATCCATGGCTTCCAATTTTCTGCAAAAAGCAACTAAACCAATTTTTTTTTTATATACCAAAAAATGTTTGAAACATTTCGGGGGTACATAACGACTTTACCCAAATAAAAAACCAATGGGACTATCCCATATGAAACAAAAGAAAACTGCACAAATCTTGCCTAAATAAAAAAACTCTAAAAGATCTAACTTAAGGTCCAGGCCACTTGAAAATGATCTTGAAACTTGAATCCGAACTTCTATACCCAAAAACCCGTGCAGAAATTGGATTGTCCACAAAATCCAGGTTTCCACTTAACATCCTGAAACTTTCATTTGCATACTAATCAAGTTTGCAACCTGGACAAAAGTTGCAGGAAACAGATAGCAATAAACACCAATACCATTCCAAACATATTCGAGATAGCACCATCATTATCTGCTGAAATCACGCCGTCCAACCAGAAATAACCCTATCCAGCAAGACAGAGAAACTGTCCAGAATAAGGGCGCCAGAGTATCATACTCTGTCCAGCAATACAGGTCACGCTGTCCAGAAAACCACGCAGGCATTGCTGCTCCTGATCGTATCTCTGCTTTGAACACTACTACAAATATAGGCTTGCATAGCGCTTAAAAATAGGCTTAGATAGCGCTCAAAAAAGCGTTATGCAAGGCGCGTACTTGAATAGCGCTTCGTTAGATAGCGCTTTATTAAGCGCTATCTAAGCGTTGATTTTTTTTTTTAATTAACTTTAATAGCGCCTTAGAAAGTGCTATGTAAGTGCTAATTTTTTTTTTAAATTAGATTGAATAGCGCTTTGATGAGCGCTATTTAATTTTGTTGATTTTTTTTTAATTAGCTTCAATAGCGCTATTTAATTTCGGTGAATTTTTTTTTTATTAACTACCATAGCACTTTTCCGGATGAATGTCCCAAGAAGTTCTACAATGTAAACTAAGAAGTTCTACAATGTAAATTAAAAAAATATTACGCTATTTAATTTTGGAAAGATTACACAGAATTGAATGAATGTCCCAAGAAATTCTACAATGTAAACTAAGTGAAGCTTTCCAAATCTGCTTCATAAATCATGGCTAGATCATTCTCTCTCAGAATTACCCACATGTCTAACCAAATTAATTACGCTGGAAGTTTGGCCCTCAATATGGATCCATCAGGAAGTACCAGCTTCTTCAATAAGTTGAAGTCATGGTGCCCAGGCTTGTCACTGCATGAAACAATACCAAAGATAAGAATCAACTCTGCAAACCTCTGTGAAGGCTAGCAGCCAAAGACTCAGTTGGGCTTGGAAACATCATGCTTGATCGCAAAGATGCACGGATGTGGTCACTTCTTTTGGCAGACTGCCTCAGAACTTCCACATTGGACTTGGAGCTCTCCAAGACAGGGCGTGGACTAGCTGAAAGATTTGATAAGGTAGATGATGCCTTTTTTGATGCATTTTCAATTTTAGGTGATTCAGACAAAGGTGACTCCTGGAAGGCCAAAGCTTGCCGACATGTTGTGATTGAAATGCTGCTTCTAGAATCATGGTCAGAAGCAATGGACTTGTCATCGCTAGCCACAGAAGTACCAGTGTCCTTGAAATGCAGGTCCTCCTCATGAATACCACACAAACTGGTATCTTCATATACACTGTCTTCTAAACATGTAGCCGTGCTACAACTTTCAAAGGAAGAACATCATTCGTCATCACTGAAAATATCTCCTGATTGCTTTTCGCAAGAGCTTCCTACATTGTCTAGCTGGACACAAAGTTTCTTAACATCTTCCTCATCAACATCCATTTCATCCTCAGAATCATCGTCTATGTGAGGTAAAATGATAGAGCGGTTGATACTTAATCTCAGTTGGTTCAGACTTTCACGTGCACTCCGTCCAATTTGAAGTACCCACTGCTACTGTTGACTGAATTGTACTCACTTGATTTTGCTTTTATGAGCTCTTCCTGCAGTAAACAAAAATGTGAATCAACTAGATATTTGCTTGAGCAGATAAAAATAGATGCAAGTTGATTCTGAACAAAGCCTACCTTTAATTGATGAATCCGGTCACTAAGACCATTAACATCATCTTCTGTAATTTCATTTATAACTGGTTTATTTTGTAAGGATTTTGCTTGCAACCCAAACCTCAGGGTGCTGAGAGTTTCACCTTTGCATCTGTGTTCAACAAGGCAATTGATTCATTTAGGCAAGTATAATAAGCAGAAGTATAATTCATATTACAGTTTTCAACACATATGCTAGACACATTTACTAGGTTAAAACCATAAGTTTCAGTAGTCCACACAAGAGTGCTGTTGTATTGAATTATTTGCAAAAGTAAACATTAAATAGAACTTAATAAAAAAAACAGAGTTTAAGTATTGGATTACTTGTCATGAGGAGAAATAGCACAAATGACTGTGAGTTTCGCATTGCCACCAAGTGATTCCTGGTGCAGGTGAGTCAAGCAGGAACTTTTGTATGGCACATTTGGAGATATTTCAGTTTGAGCACCCGTTTCAGCAAGAATATATCAGAAGGATACACCAAATTTTCTTGCCTTATTTCCACACACACTCATCCTCTTCCATCCTCAAGTTCAGGCAAGAGATAAGGATATGAAGATTGGTCAAATCCCACTGGACCACCACTTCAAGATCATCTAAATCCGATACAGGGTTGGCTTTGAACAGGTGCAAAGTGTGCAAATTGAAATGAGAAAATTAAGTTGTCAATACCAAAAAAAAAAAAAGGTAATTCCCACAAATGTGAATGGCTTCTGTATATATACACTACCACATACTACAGAATATGCAAAGCTCAAGGAGAGTAGCTTTTCAAAACTGTAAGGCTAAATTTCAATTGCGTGTAGTACACAATCAAGGGACTTGTTGAAAAACAATTAAGGTTGGATTTTCCAAGGAGAAGAGATACTTGTAGAATATGCATACCTGGAGATTGAATCATCATCAACCTTAGCACTTCCAATGGTATCGTAAACCTTCCAGTGTGCCACTGGAACTTTTTTCAATAGCTTCAGTCATCATCTTTTCAACTACATAGCAATAGAAGGAAACGTCAATTAGACAACAAAGAACATGTGCTGGTCATATGTATCAGTGTGCCACTGGAACTTTTATGTAACCATCTGAAATAACTATTTTTTTTTTAAATTACGGACACAAAAAGGAAGATAATGATGTCAAACACCACTCTTTCCATTACCTGACAAAGACAATTCTTTGGAAGGGTGGTGCATCTGAGAAACTCGAGAGTTGTCATTTTCAGTTTCAATGTTGCTTTTGTCAACTAGAAGAAAATCAAGAAATCATGTCAACGAGGTCATCCCCAAAAAAGTAAGATTTATGATACATGATATACCAAAAGTGGTGTTGTATGAGTACCTAACAAAGAATACCCCATAAAGAAGCCAAGTTGAGGATCAATATTGGCTTCTTTTTCTAATAGGTCAGTCTCAATGTTGTGTATATTGGATAACACATCAGCAGAAATTTTAGAACCATCAGAATTATGATTTTCAGTTTCAATGCTGCTGCTCCTGTCAACTAGAAGAAAATCAAGTAATCACGTCAATGAAGTGATGCAAAAAAGGTAAAGGTAAGTGTAGTTACTACACTAGTCATCTCCTTAAGAGATAATGCACAAGAGCTAAGATACATAATAGACAAGATCACGGCTTGAACGACAACCTGACAAAGAAGGCCCCACATAAAACGCCAGATGCGGATCAACATTAGATTCATATTTTGATGGTTCATTCTCAATGTTGGGTATGTTGGATAACAGGTCAGCGGGATCATTATCATAAGAGTTTGTTTTCAGCTCACCATGAAGCAAGGAATTATCTTTTGATAAAGTGATATGTGAATCTTTCCATGAAGATGATGCCAATGATGTTTCGTTCAGATTCACATTTGGCTGAATATCATTCTTCCTGTCTAGAGTCTTTTTGTCCCTGTAATCTACAGCCAACGGGACATTCTCTGTAGCTTCTTGAACCCGGTACTTACCTTCAATCAGTGAAATAACAACAGCTGTCTCTCCCGCATCAGCAATGGATACTGACAACTTTCTAGAAAGAGCATCCACGATAGTACATTTCTGACTAGCAGCTTCTGGATCTATCTGTGTGATTGGGACTTTTATTGATACTCCATCTGAATTTTGTGATGCTTCCTCAATTACACACCTATTAAGAACAACGTGAAATCATAAGGCTAGAAAAAATATCCCCAGGGCGTTGTTAAGAAGATAGAATATGCTTCCCTACACCTAAGCCATAGAAATGGGGCACATGCAGGAGGATGGAAAAGCAGCATTGGTCTCCCAAATAGATCTACTTTCCCAAAACCTGGCGTGAAAAGATGATAGTAACAAGGTACTCTCCAGTTAGTAGCTATATTTTTCTCCAAGTGACTAAAAAGAGGGCCTAACCAATTGACAGTAATCATCTCGATGAAATGATCTTTTTCTACAAAATCTCCAGGCAAGGAGAATACTGATCCTCCCAAGCAAACACCAGATATACGACTACATATAAAGGACGAAAACATGAAATTAAATTTCTAGAAGATTCCATGTTTACTCAATCAACTACTATTTCATTTCACTCTAGCATATACAGCGGGAAACCGCATTTAGTTTAACATACATAAGAAGCTGCCAGCATTGAAGTTCCAATGAGATGGAACTCGTGATTTTACAGAACAAAAAGTCTCCAACTAACGGAAGTCATTTTATTTTCATCTAAGTTACCTCGGGCATAACCATGAATTTTACAATGTGCTTTCTGGATCAAATCCCACACAAAAAGCATGGTACCTGTATCAATAAAGATATTGAGAATAGTTAGTAAAAATCAAAATTTGATGGATCAAATATGTTCATGGTAAATTACAAACACAGCCAATCAACCAGAGTTCATTACATTGGTGTCATGTGGGATCATGCACCAAATAACTTGCCCTAGCCAAACAAGGCCAACAACAAAGCATATAAGACTTCACATATTCAAATGCCCAATTTACAAGATCTGGAAAAAGACATCTCTTTGAAACTAGACTTTGATGCCCAATTGCATATGCAGACTATTTGAAAGCCCCTACATTATGAAAGTTAAATTTGATTCAACCATAGTACCACACCGGATTCAGGGATGGAAGGCGAAATTGCTATCTCCGGGAGGCCGTTTAATTTTGATTAAACATGTTCTAAGATCGATTCCAATTTATATCCTTAGTACCATGTGTGTTCCTATGAAAGTTGTATCTCGGATCAATAGTTTGTTGGCTGACTTTTTCTGGGGTGATTGTGAAGGAAGACTGAAGAAAAAATGGGTCTCTTGGTCTACTATTTGTTTTCCTCAGAACGAAAAGGGTCTGGGTGTAAGAGATTTACTGGTGGTGCTGAGGGCCTTCGCCTTAAGACACTTTGGCGCCTTCTTACAGCGGATTCTCTTTGGGCTATTTTCATGAGAAGTAAATACTGGTTGCATGGGGTGGCCTTGAATAGTCAGTTGGTGAAAACTGGGTCATCACCCTTTTTCAAAGAACTCATGCTTGGTAAGTCTATTATTTTGAGCAACTCACTTTGGCGCGTTGCTCAGGGCAATATCAGTTTTTTGAGGAAAATTGGAATACGGTTGCATCTTTCAGAAGACCGGCGGCCTTGGTTGCTCAAGGTGTGTGGCCTTCGATAAATGAGGTAATCTCAACCAATTTTGAATTGGTTAACCCAGAGATCAGACATCTAGCTAGAAGACTTTTTGCTGATAGATTACATAGTGAGGACTTTCAGGAGGATGAATGTATTTGGGTTCTGAACCAAAATGGGTCTTTTTCTCTTCAATCGGCTTATGACTTGCTTCGGAGGAAAGGGACGGTCAATAGTCTTTATAAATTGATTTGGAATGACATTATCCCTTCTAGAATTTCAGTTTTGGTGTGGAAACTACTCCATAGAGGGGTTCCAGTGGATGGGGAGTTATGCAGATGCGGTTTCAGTCTGGCCTCTCGATGTCGATGTTGCAACACGCCACAAAGAGAATCCCTTAATCACTTGTTTTTTGATGGAGAACTGGCGATGCAGGTTTGGCGCCATTTTGAGTTGATCTTTGATGTGCACATCAGAAAACCGGCTGAAATCTCCACGACCCTTATCATTTGGTTCAGGCGTGCAAAAATGAGTACTCAAACAGGTGTGTTATCACTTCTCACTCCTATGTTATTTTATGGGAAATATGGAAACAACGGTGCAAATGTGTATATGATAATGCTGTCCCTAATCCTGCTTTTGTGATTATGAATATTCGGCGTAATTTGCTGCTAGCAAATAATTTTATAACCCCTAAGAGAGTCAGTTGGCACAAGGCTCCTTTAAGGGCTTTGGGGATACAAGTGACTCCAGTTTTGAGGAAGCTTAGTAGAATTGTCTATTGGCATCCCCCTCCGCTAGATTTTGTGGCTCTAAATGTAGATGGGTCTTCCTGTAAGAATATGGCTGCTGGAGGTGTAATAATAAGAGACTCTCGGGGTGTTGGTGTTGCTGGGAAGCAAATTTTTTTTGGTGCAGGCTCTAATAATACAGCGGAAATTATGGCTCTAGCCGAGGGTCTCCGTCTCTGTCTCTCATTGGGTTTTAACCAGGTGCTTGTTCAGACGGACTCGGAAATTGTTTGTGGATGGTTTAAAGGTAATTTCAAAATTCCGTGGCATTTGGAGAATATTTTAAAAGAAATCAAGCAGCTGGAGGCGCAATTGACGGTCAATTGCTCTCATATTTATAGAGAGACCAATGCGGTGGCGGACGCATTAGCAACTAGAGCTCGACGAGAGCATAAGACGGTTTTTTTTCCTGCTCATGATCTTCCTAGGCGAGTGGCTGGTTTACTACAGCTTGACAGTAGTCATACGGCTTACATACGCCATGGGGAAGACTAGGCATCGCTTTATTGTGTAGAGGAGATTTCAAGATCAGAGGGATAGCAGGACACGCTGCTGTGATACAGAGGGACCCCTATTTCTATTTGGTTGTGTAGTAAGCCGTCGCTGCGGACTCGTATGGGATTGTGGCTACGGTTTCCTGCGATATACGCTGTGGCCTGGATTGCAGGCCTTTCGGTTTCAGTCCTAGCAGTGTTAAGTGCGGACATGGGAGCTGAGTTAGATTGCATGCCGAGGCTTGGCGTGCTGGGTGCTGTCTAGGGTCGATATGCGACATGGATGATGCTGCGAAATCGCGTCTCAGGTTGTTTAGGCAGAGCACTCTGTTTCAAAACAGAGTTGCTCTGTTCTGCCTAGTTGCTGTCGCTGCTGATGTTGCGTTGCTGATGGCGTCGCTGTTGCTGCGGCTGCTGTTGCGCGGAGTTGCTGCTGCTGCTGTTGTGTGGAGTTGCTGCTACTGCTACGCTTCCCTGCTGTTGCTGCTGCTGCTGTTGCGCGGAGTTGCTGCTATTGCGCGGAGTTGCTGCTGCCGCTGTGTTGCTGATGTCGCTGTTGCGCGGAGTTGCTGCTGTTGCTGCAACTGATGTTGCTGATATTTGGTAATGCTGCTGCTGCTCTGAACTGTCGCAGCGTTGATTGGAGTATTTGTTTTGGGCTATCCGGGGTTTGCTCGGGTCGCAGAAACGCGCGTGTGCTGCGTGCGCAATGAATGAGAGACTGCTGGATTTGTTCGGGTTGCTGGGCACAGACAGTGAGCTGATTTCAGTTATGTGATTTTAGTTTAGTATTGTTTTTCCTCTTTGCTTCTAGCTTTTGCTTTGGTTTCATACGGGCAACGTCGTAATGTACTCCTGTAGCTTTTGTAAGTCAACTTTTTGATAAGTAATCAAGGTCTGGCATTCCATAGTTGCCCCTCCCCACTGGAGGTTAATTTAAAAAAAAAAAAAAAAAAAAACCACAGTACCACACTGAAACCACAGAAAGACCTTGTAGGAAAGACATATTTTGCACAACATATTTAAAATGATCTTTTAGACATGAGGATCAAACAATATACACCAATACCAATGTCATATTTACACTATAATCAGAAAAATATAGACCAATTCTTACTTACCTTGATTAGAATTTGTGTTACATCGTCGTAGCTACTAACACATTCTTCACTCAGATTTTCAACATAAAAACCATTCTTGGAATCATCTCTTATCTAGAGAAAGTGAAAAATGCCCTTTAGTTACACTAAACATAGAAAGCCCAGACCAAATGAGTCTGATTTAATGAAGAGTAGACATAGAAAGATCTCTACCTCAAGGTTTCGTTGAGTGGGATCGAGCAAATCACCAATTTTCTCATTATATATCTCTAGGAAAGAGCATCTACACTGATAATTCATCTGATTCTCTTCCGAGTTCTCTTTCTCTTCCGAGTTCTCTTTCTCCTAACAACCAATCATAACAACCAATCATAACAACAAATCAGTACACATTTCAAATTTCAATGTCCTCTCTAGCAAATAAAATGTATAAAACAAACCCCACCTTCTGAAACTCAGAAAATAGCATCTGGAAGATGCGTGGAACAACGCCTTGATTGCTACTAGGTAAGTGACCTTCAACCATTGCGCTCGGAGGACCCCACATCGTGTAAGTCTTCCCACTTCCCGTCTTTCAGAAATTTAATCAAACAATTGCAAGCCTTGTCAATCTACTTAAAAAATCAACTAAAAGGTCTAGCAAACTTTTACAAAAAAAAAACACAAATCTGATCTCTACCTGTCCATATGATATAATTGAATTGTTAAAACCAGCCAAGCAACTCTTGACCAGTGGAACAAAGCCTCAATCCCATTAGCCTTCAACTTTTCCCTCATAGACTTAGAAATCCTAAACCTCGAAGTCGCATTCGGATCCTCTTTTACAGTAGGAGCAGCAACCACCTCTCCATTCTCCAGCAATTTCTGCTTCTTGACAGACTCCCCCACCAACTCAGTCTCAGTCTCAGTCTCCTCAGTGCTCCTCTTCTTCTTCTTCTTCTTCGACTTCTTCAGCTGCGCAGAGTCATCGCTGCTTGGTTCCTTCACTTTGGGGCTCTTCTTCTCCTTGCTCTTCTTCTTGTCCGTCGATGTTGTTATCTCCATGGCGGCGGCGTCGCTTGTCTGCTTCTTGTCTTTCGAAGATTTTTTCTTGCCTTTGGGTTGCTCTTCGAAGATCATTGAATCAGTGATTGGGATTGAAGGCATTGGAATGATAAAATTAGGGTTGGGGAAGATATTAGGGTTTCTAAGTTGTTGTTCGTTCCTCTAATTCTACTTCTGCTTCTAAGGAGAGAGATGCAGCTCTGAGTTGCAGTTTAGCAGAGAAGAGAAGATAACGAAAGAGAGATATTTAGGGGGTTAGGGTTTGAAGCGCTATCCTAAATGTAGTGATATGAATATGAAGCGCTATCCTAAATGGAAGTAGCATAGCGCTTTCGAAGTGTTATGCAAGCACTTTAAAAGTGCTATGGTAGTTTTTGTAACGTTTTTTCTCATAGCGTTTTTTAAAGCGCTATCTAAGACATTACTAAGATAGCGCTTAACTGAAAAAAAAATTAAAAGCGCTATTGTAGTGTTTTTTTTTTTTTTTTTGCTTTTTTTTTTTAAAGACAAATAAGCGCTATCCTAGTGCCCACTTGGATAGCTCTTTAAAAAAGCGCTATCTAAGTGGCGTTACCTAAGCTAATATTTGTAGTAGTGGAAAAAAAACCCGCAAATTGTCCAGTCTGTCGCCCTGTCAAAACAGAGCATCTCCCCTGTTTTTTCAGATAAATGCTGCTCCAATTCATCCTCATAGTTCCAGCACACGCGCCGAATTGATTCCTGTGACCCTCAGACTTCCATAACCAAATAGTATCAAAGAACATCACGCTCATTTAACAGCCGGAAGTCTAAGATATGTCGTCTTATTCTTGTCAAGAATAATTAGGGACTTTATTCTTTTAGGAAGCGATCCCCACGAATAAGTACGAGAACTATGCTCCTTTGGTGCTAAACTAGCCAAGGTGTTCGCCACTGAGTTGGTCTCTTTGAACACATGGATGCAATGCCACCCAGTAGCCTTTACCATCGCCCGTATCTCCCTCCACCAATTGCTAAGGAACCAAGGTATTTTTGTTTTTTGGGAAAGCCATTGTTTAACCACCATGGAATCCGTTTGAATGATGCATGGTCGGACTCCTTGGGCAACACAAAATCTCAAGCCTTCAAGCAAGGCCCTCGTTTCTGCTGAATTATTTGTTCCTTCTCCGAAAAAACATTGTCTAGCCGCCACAAAGTTACCCTCTTCATTTCTAATAACAAAACCTCCAGAAGTAGTCTTCTCCTTGCAAGATCCATCTACATTGAGCACATACCATCCCATAGGAGGAAAATTTCAATACACCGCCCGGGGAGGAATCAGGGTTACTTTTGTTTCCTGGATACCCAATCTATTGAGCAACGCCCCATTATTGTCCTTTGATTTAGGATTAAAAAATTTTGCAACACATTTGATCCAGTGATACACTTTAATGATTACATAGCTGAACGAGCACTCCTTCCCGTCATAAAGTTTTCTGTTTCGCTGAACCCAAATCTCCCATAAAATAAAAAGAGGAGTGAGATGAATGAGGGTACCTGATAATGTAGATTTTCTTGCCTTCCTAAACCATGCCTTTAACATGGTATAGACTTCAACCGGTCTCCAAATTCTAGTGTCACGATCGCCATCATCGCCTTTCACTATTGTCTTATAAGCCTCTTGAGCTTGTCTTTGCATTTCCGGGGTTAACATTCTGAAATTATCCCTACTCATTTGCCGTAAGGAAGGCCAAATTTCATTAGTCTCCGCTTCCTCATTCCTTATAAATATTTCATTCTTAGCCTAGTGTTCTTCAAAGAAACTGACGCTACCTCTAGTAATCATCCAGGTGGAATTTTCCACTATGAAATTTTATGCACCAACAACTCTTTCATGAACGGTGAGGCCCCAGCTTTAAGCTCCTGCTTTCGAATTGGTACCCCTGCCTTAAAATATTTTTTCCTTAAGAACTTTGCCCATAAAGAGTTGGTGTTTATCAGATTCCAAAGGGATTTAACTCTAAAAGCTTTTATAGTATCGTCCAAACTTCTAACATTTAATCCACCTTCTTCCTTAGTAACACTGATTTTATGCCATGCAATCCATTTCCGTTTATGTCTCCCTTCATGATCTCCCCAAAAGAAATCTGCAATCATTTTCTGAATAGAAATCAAGAACTTCATGGGTACCACTGTAGCTGCTATAGTGTAAATCGGCATAGATAATAGAACATGTCGGATCAAAGTCAATCTTCCCCCAGGCTACAACAATCGTGATTTTCAGCCTTGAATTCTATTGTGGATCTTATTTACCAAATCATCATAGTAAGAAATTATGCATCTGCCTTGATAAATGGGAACTCCAAGGTACGTGAACGGGGACTGTTTGTAAGAGAAGCTTGTCCATAATTTGATCAAAATTAGTTTTTCGGCACTCACTTTCTCATCAATCATGAACAAACTTTCCGCAGTATTAATTTTCTCTCTTGATGCCCGACAGTATCTATCAATAAACTTCATACATCCTGCAATAGATTTGGTCCTACCATTCAAGAAGACCAGTGAGTCATCAGCATATAAGAGGTGAGTAATCGGGGAGGCCGTCATGGGTGCGTGATAAAAACCAATTTCCCCTCTACGAAAAGCTCGAGAGAGGCCTCTACTTTGTACTTCCGCAGCAATAACAAAGAGCAAGGGGGAGAGAGGGTCACCTTGTCTAAGACCCCTGGAAGATCTGAAATACTCGTCACACTTGCCTTGCATCAACACCGAGAATCCACATTGAGTTACGCAATTTGAAATCAGATGACATATTCTGTTATTAAAACCAAATTTACGAAGAACAGCCAAGAGATATCCCCATTTAATTCTGTCATACGCCTTTTCCATATCCAGCTTGTAAATTGCATTGTTCCCAATCACTTTTTTGCCAATCTCCCTCATTAATTCGTGTGCCAAGTCAATGTTTTCTGAGATAAGTCTCCCTTGGACGAAAGCCCCCTGCTCTAAAGAGATAATATTTGGGAGTATCTTCCCCAACCTCAAACAAAGGTCTTACTAAAAATTTTATAAACCACGTTGCACAGACTGATAGGTCTAAAATCAGAATAAGATACGGGCTCTTCAATTTTAGGAATAAGAGCTAAAAATTTGGAGGAGAAGCTACCTGGCATTGCTTGGCAGTCAAAAAATTCCTTCGCGGCTTTCCAAATATCCAGACCAATAATGTCCCAGCATCTATGAAAGAAACCAGCTATAAAGCCGTCCGGGCCCGGTGCACTATCATGTGAAATGCTAAGAGCTGCTTGTCAGACTTCCTCTAAATTCGGAGACTTCATAATTGATTCACAGTCCTCCTCCCTTATCAAACTCGGAATGCACTCCATGAGTACTAGATCCTCTTGATATCCTCCTGCTGAAAGCAAAGCTTCAAAAAAATTATTCGCTTCCAAAATAATATCTCTCGGATCCGTGATTAACGTCCCTACCCTGTCATGGATTTTTGTTATCGTTCTCCTTTTTTGCTTGGTTTTGACGGAAGCAAAGAAAAATTTAGTGTATGCATCTCCTTCTTTGAACTCCTTTTCTCCTGATTTTTGTTGCTAGTAAATTTCTTCTCTTATCAGCGCCAGTTTGAGTTCAGCCTGACATCAATTCAGATTAACCATATCATTTGTATCCCAACCCTGCATTAAACTGAATTCCAATCTTGCAATATCATCCTCCAATCCTCTAATGGTACTGAAAATGTTGCCAAAAGTTTCCTTATTCCATATTTTCAGAGCTCCTCTAAGGCGCTTAAGTTTAATAGCCACGATATACATATCCCCAAAACCACCTACCGGAGAGTTCTAGTTTCTGTCCACAGATCCCAAAAAATCATCATGAGTTAACCACATATTTTGGAATCTGAATGGGGACATACCTGCCCTCTGTGTCATAGGCAAAGAAAGAAGCAATGGTGCATGATCCGAGCATGCTCTAAGGAGATGATTAACTCGAGAATGCTGCATAAGAGTAAGCCAGTCTGCATTACCCAAAAAACGAAGTAGTCGAGCCCAGGTTCTGTCATCTCCTCTTTGGTTGTTACACCAAGTAAATTTTGGTCCTTCAAACCCACAATCTGTAAGGCCGCAGCTCGAGATACATCTAGAAAAGTCTGATGTAGCCAGTTGATTATGAGGACGTCCGCCTAATTTTTCTCCGCCTTCAACAATGACATTAAAGTCGCCGCCAATGATCCATGCTTCATCCATACCCATTGCAATGTGCTCCATGTCCTCCCATAATTTTCGTCTCTCTTGTACTGAACATTTTGCATATACAAAGGAAGTGAAGAAAGCAATATTGGAAAAAAGGATAGTAACCTTACAATGAATCAATTGATCGGTGCGGATTAATATGTCCAATTGTAGGTTATTATCCCAGAAGAGCCATATTTTTCCGTCAACTCCTCATTCATTGCAAAGCAAGGCAGACTCACTTTGCCTGCAATCTCCATATGCCTTGAAGCTTGGATCATCAGCTCCGCAATGGCAAGCATCTTAATATTGTTATCTTTAACTAGCTTTTTTAATCTGCAACGGGTCGCCCGGTTACCAACTCCCCGTGCATTCAAGAACATTATATTATCTATCATTAGGGACACCTGGGTTAGTCATGTTTCGTGTCACTCTCCGGCTCAACCATGTTATTAGAAGACATATTTGCATAGGACTCATCATCCGACAATGCATTATTTCATGACTCGGTGCATCCTGCCTGCATCTGCAAGTTCTGTGCATTAACTGTTTCTTCCTGTGCTTGAATGTTGTCGGCATGCAATCTCATTGGAAAGTAGGTTCCAGCTCCCTGCGGCTGTTGCAGAAATTGAATACCCTGTTTCAGCGTTGATCAATTCCCCTGCTGTCCGAAATTATCCAGTGCATTGGCCCCCGAATCCAGCGAAACAAAGTTGTATTTCCTTGAAGCAGAATGCTCCAATCTGTCGCCCGTTCGGTGCGTCACATTCGCCCTGTTTGTATCCCCTGTTTCATGTCTCTCTTCGATCAATCTGTCCGCTGTTCTGTGCTGCAAAACAGCCCTGTTTGAACCCCCTGGATTCGGCGAAAGTGCTGCCTGTGAGGACAGCTGATCCTCTGTTTCAGCAAGCTTAGACTGACCTTGTTCATTCTCTGAGCTACTGTCGGCCACAAAAGGGACCATCCACAGCGGTGCCGCTTTAGTAAATCCGTCTTCAGACTTTGCTTCATCACATTGCTCTGTCGGCCTTGCCATTCAGATTTCCTTGGATGTGTAGCCAGCCCCCTTTAAAATGTCTTGTGTATTTTCAGTTTCATCCTTAGTCACCCTTGTGTGTTGTTCCGCCGTCTTGTATGCTTCTTGTGTTTTTATTTTTTCTTCATTACCTTCTCCAACTCCTTCCGAATGTTCTTCCGCAAGGACCCCGTATTTGTTAGAAGATATCACATTGTCGGATGCCTCTCCCCTTGTTTTCTCCTTGGTTTCTTTTTCATGTGCACTACTTATCTCAACTCCTTGCGAATTTTTGGCTCCACTAGTTCCTATAAGTCCATTAGCTTTCATCGCTTTTTTGACCACTGGGACATACATTTGTTTCGGCTCTTGAGAATCTTGCATCCCTTCAACCATAGTTTGTTTTTGCTTGGACTTATCTCGAGATGTCAATTCTTTATCGGGAGCTCCCATAGGTTTTGGTTTTTCGCTCTTCCTTCCAACCAATTTTCTACAATAATCCTTCTCATGGCCAATTAAGGAGAAATGCTCACAGTATTTGAATCCAGGATACTCAATTTTTTGCCAATATCCTCCATATTTTGGGCTCTCAAGCCATATCTTATTGAGAGGTTTAGATACTTCCATCTCAACACACATGCGAGCGACCGTTGGGCAAGCAAAGTATCTTGTTCCATCATCAATCCGAAGAAAGGTGTCGAAGGAGTCTCCAATCGCCTTCATGATTGCCGGGAGAAAAAGTGCGAAAGGAAGATTAGGGAGTTCAACCCATAAGGGAGCCAATTCCGGGTCCGCCCGTAAACTAAAACCTGGATGCCAACGAAACATTTTCTATCGAACTCCTCGAATCGTAAAGGATTCTTTGGATAACACTTTCTTGACTTCTTCTTCTGATTGTAAGTAAACCATCACATGCCTAGGATCGATAAGACCCATTATGAAGTCTCCGGATATCCCCCAAGATCTATGAATGGAGTCTCTTATCGAATCCAACGACGGCCTGAAACTTGAGAACTTCATAACTACAATATGATTAGAAACATGAGACTCACCTCTTGCAACATCCGAATCGGATAGCCTCAGAGCTGGACTGCCATCTTTCCGAAAGTTCGTGGAATCCGTCGGCTTGTCGTCAAGGTTATCTTTCATCGCCTTCCCAAGCACCTGCGCAAAGGAACACCTAGAATATCCATCCTCCTCCTTGCCAGCCGCAAGGTCAGCCCCCGTGGCTGGCTGTGTCACCGCCATGAGGAAACCTATCCGCCTCCACTATCGGACTAGATCCACTCCCTGGATGAAGTGATGAGAGAAAAAACCCAGCCATCCCTTGATGGCTAATAATCTAGGGATCCACTCGAAGTCCACGAGCGATTGTCAAACCGATTTAGCAACTCTGCATCCAGGAGCGTGAAACAGTCCAGGAGCGCTCAGGAAACAAACAGTCCAGGAGCGAGAACGAAACGAATCCACTCGCCGTCCAGGAGTCAGGAACGTCCAGGAGAGGCCAGGAAAGCAATCCAGGATCGTTCAGGAAACAGCAATCCAGAAGCGACTAGGAAACAAGTCATTTTAGCAACTCTCTATCCAGGAAATCAAGCAAAACTTCCAGTAAGCAAACAGTCCAGGAATCAAAACGACCATGAAACCAACCATCCAAGAAAGCAAATCGTCAAGGAAAGCAACCGCCCAGCAACTCGTCGGCCTGAAAAAGAGGCGACGGCTGTAGGGTTTGTGCTATTCCACGATGGAGATGTACTCCCAGGATCTTGGGACGGTTAAGATTGCAAGGAGTAAGATTGAAAATTTATGCCAAGTTTACTCCTGAAATCGCCTCAGAGCAGAGCGCCTCTCTCTTGACTCGATCAAAACCAATTCTTTTCATTTAGCTTAAGACATTGGTTTTAGTCTAAGATTAGAAGTAAAATAGCATCTTAAAAAGCCTTTTGATTCATCTATCATTGCAAAAAGATATTATGCTTTGATGATGTTATCTTTCTTGCTTTTAAGGCATTGAAATATACATGCAATCATAGAGAGATAGGGCAATCGAAAACACGATCGTAGTCAATCTTTTCATGAAAGGGCAGTCGAGAATATGCATCTGCAAGTACTTGCCTTTTCTTGAGGAAGTACCAACTGATCAACCAAAGGGACACATCCCTACCCACCAATTTCGTCCAAACCGCTACTAGGGACAGGCCCAAGTTACGTTGAGTTCACCAATGCCAGGCCTTTCATTGTAGCGCTGATTTTCAAAAGGTGTGCTCCTAGAACCACCACGATATGGATCAACTTTTCTGCTTTCATAAGTATCCTCTTTGTCGGTCTGTACATAACAAACACGTAACTCCATTAATTTTCAAACAATGACCATCAGGAAAAATTACAGCAGAAAAGGGAAGGGTGAGATATACCATCCTTATCCTTGGAGGCTTGTCAACAGGCCTCTCACTAGTGTATCTTCTATCCACGTAGACATTTTTAATGAAGTCCCAGAGTCTCACAACATTACTGTGAGTGAACATTTGATCAGAAAGAACCCAATCACTAAGAATCAATACAAGATAATAAGGGCCAAGAAATAACCTGCTATCAAGAATAGAATGGCGTTGTGGATCGAATTCTTTAAAATAAATCTCCCTTGCACGCTGTGTAAGACAAGAAACACAGAGTTCATACTTCAAAACCTGACACCGAGGGGTTTATTGGCAGGCAACGTACCAGAAAATAAGTGATAGAATATGCATCTATACCTCATTTCCACCAGCTTGAAGTGCACTAACTTCTGATGTAATAAAGTTTGCCATGGACACTGATTTTACTCGACGTGTGAACTCGCGACTGGGAATCGATTCTGAAAGAGAAAGTCAGTGAATTAAAATTAAGTAGTGTATGACCTAGACTAATAATATTTTCCCTATCCAATGCAATCACATCTAAAAGGATCGTGACTCTTGTAAACAATGACACTTAAAACTACAACTTAGAGCATGTTGCAGGTACACAAGCAGAATTCAAGACAAAGTTGTTGCTCATGGTGGCGCCTAAAACTACAACTTAGCATGTGGAAAGCACACAAAAACAAAATTCATGATACACCACTAAATGCATCTAGCAACAAATATTAAGAACCATGTGTACATTCAGCTGCAACCATTAGTGGCATTCATTTTCAGCTTTCACTGCATACCATTTAACCAACTGATCCATGATTTGAGCACAACAAAGTAGTGCATCGAAGATAATACTAACGGTGAAAAATACCACAATAAATCCTTTTTTTTAAATGAGTACAAATGACTTGAAAACAAGGAGAGACAGATACAGAGGAAACCTCGCACAGCTCGTTAAACCGAGCTTCCAAGGCGATCAGGTGGACAGATTGAGAACTAACAGCAGCCGAAACAGATGACTTTGAGGTGGCTTCCATCTTCATAGCGCCTGAAACCCTAGCTAATCACTTCCATTGCTAATCTACAGCAAAAAAATCATAAAAGAGATACCTGAGCTATTGAGCAAGAGTTACTAAAGCTCAGATTGCGAACCCATTCAATCAAAAAATTGCAAAAACGAACGAAAACAAGCACACACTCACCTGCGTTTTTAATGAAACATAGATCAAATCTGTGAAGTCGCGAATTGGTGACATTCGATGTTGTTCTCAATGAAATTGAAGTTGCTCTGGGAGTTGACGAAGCTAAAGAAGATCAGATCTCGGAGAAGGAGTGTGTTGAGAATGAGAGACCTGAAACGGAGAAAGAGATCACGGCGAGAAGTAGAGCACGTTGAAGAGGGAGAACATGGCGAAACAGGTTGGGCGTTGACAGCATAGGGTGATCAATCAGAGAGGGAGAGTGATCGAAGAGGGAGAGCAGAACGGTGAGGGAGATGAGAGCAGTCGGAAAGGGAGAGGGAGATACAACTTCGACTTTGCTTCTGCTTCTTTCCTTCCTTCTTTCTCTGTTCTGTTTTGTTTCTCTTTTTCTTTTCTTTTTTTGGTTTGGATCGAGCGAGCACTTTGGCGCCCCAAGCTTTCATAGAGCTTTTTAAAAATCCCATTCCTCAATTGACCAAAATCACTTTGGCGCCCCCAGTGAAAATCCCTTTCATAACACTTTTTAAAAAAATGCTATTATCATATGTGCTATCTATAACCATTTGTGTTGTAGTGTATGACAAATGCAGGAAAAAGAAAAGATGAGAGTTAGAGTGATATTACCATGGGAAGTTTTTACCAATTTCGACGAAATCGTCCACCAATGAACGCTCAGAGAAATAAGAACTGTGGACTCATCATGATAAATTGATAAAAACAATACAGAACACAAATGAAAAAAAAAAAATTACATGTATCAGTTGTAAGTCAAAATTGTTACGGAGCTAATGAGTATGAGTGAAATACAACTAGAAAGAACTCGAAAATCAATCCAGACTAACCATAATGACACAGCTAGGCTGCCTCCTAGGAGCGCTTGGTTTAATATCGTTAGTCCGACATATATTTTTCCTCATAAATAATGTACCATGAAATGACGAGGAAAAACATAGCGAGCACTCCCCAAACCTAGTCTATGATATAAACGAGTCAAAATGTAAAGAATCGTATACCAACAACCTGAAAAGTTGAGGATCAGTCCACTAAAAAATAGCAACCACATGGGACACAAGATATACTAGCACATCCCAAAAGTTGCAAGGACACCATCTAAAATCATATAGAAATTGTAAAGAAGCTCAATTCCTTGGAAGTGAGTAGGGATCTTAAACATGAATGGGTCGCAAGTAGTGATATGCAACAAAGGATCCTCCCTTACTCCTAAAATGGAACATCCTAAGTCTGGTTCCAAATCAGAAGATTGGATAATTTCCACATCAGGATGGTGAAAATTGAAATCCTCACTCAGGAACATGGGATCCACATAATTAGCCCTGGGCAATGGAAATGTGATGTAGGTAGATGTAACTATAGATATATTAGGCGGTACAGGCTCATCACACAAATCACACAAAGATGTTGGGCGGGATAGCTCAACAACACCCCCAACCCTAGAGTTGACACTACGTATGGATTGCACTCTTTTACTAGATATATCTCCCGACTTCTTTGGGACAACCTGTTTTGAATTCAATATAGATGAAATAATAACAGGCAAAGTATCATCAGTACCTGAAAACGCATACCTGAGGGTGTTAGGTAATTGTTTATGGTCAAGCTCAGGTGGCTCAACTGATGGGACTAGTTTTGACTCACTGAGTGGAAGAGCCTCCACTTTAGACTTCCATTTATAACTAGGATCCACAATGGGGACTGAGTCAAGCAAATCATTGACTTCCCTAATGGAATCATCAACATCAAAGTCTAAAATCAAATGAGTCAAACAAGCCTCTAAATGGTCATGTGTATCATGAAAACAGTCAAGGGGAGACTCTAAAGAATGTTCACAGTTTGATTCTATGCACGAGTCACTAGGAAGGCATATGTCTAATGAGTCAACATGGGAAGGAGATGTCTGTAGTGTCTCAGAGTCTACAGGTTCATCAATAAATGAGGCTTTATCAGCCTTCTTATGAGAGGAGGATGCAACATGTATAAAATTGGGTGAGGATATAATAACACTTATGTCAGGTATTCCTACCTGATTGTAAACCAGTTTTCCACTCCTAAGGGTAGTAATGGATTGGATATCTTCACTGTTCGGCTCTGATGTGCCACTAATTTCAAATTGGCCATTTGGGTTGGAAATAGGTTGGTTAGGGACTTCATCTGACTCTATCTCAAGACATGACTCAGCTATCTGACTCAAAGTCATCTCAAGTTTCTTGATAGCTTGAGCATTTTGTCGAGAATTAGCTAGCAATTCTGTAATATCCTGATAAGCTTTCTCAAACATATCTCCAGTTCACTGCATAAAACGAGTTAAGGCGTCCTCTAAACTAGATGTGTTAGAAGGAGGAACAACTCGATTAGGTCGAGGCTCACTAGCAGGAATGGAAACTTGAGGAGTCGGGGGAGTGACAATAGGGCCTCCATGGTACTGACCATGGGCCCATGAGAAGTCAGGATAATATGTTGAACCTAAGTTGTAATAATCTGAATATGGATCATAATCAGGTTGTCGCATGGCATTAAATACATTGACTTGGTCAGGAAACCAAGATGGATAATCATTGAGGTTCATACTCAGGACTTATATGATGCGCAAGCAAGATGATTGGCAAACGACCCTAGATAAGTATCTAGCAATACAATCATTCAGATTGCCTTCGGGTACTGCGCAACTGATAGTTATAACCCCATGAAAAGTCGAGGTTTCTACGAAGCAAATTAATCTCGTGAGAAACCAATTTACTAGGTAGAGGCTATAACGTCTGGTAATCCCTACAAGCACTCCTTTTTATTACCTATGTTTGTTACTAATCAAGGGCTGAAATCCATTTTAATTAGCCTATCCGCGGGAGAGAGCACAAAATTTTACAGCATCAAAAATATCCTGAAATCTAATTGCTCCTACCTCCTTTTCTACCTTCAGCTTAAAGTGTAATGCCAGTTTCAGAACTATTCCAAGATTGGATATGTTCCTTCACTTGACTACTTTAAAATTTCAAGTTTCAAAAGAGAAGTCCTATGAGCGTCTTATCCTAATTTATCTTGCTACAAATTTTAATAGTGAGGGCTTAGGTCCCTAACCCTAAAATAGATGGTGGTTAACCTATTCGCAAGAGAGAGCATGGAATTTTACAACATCAAAAATATCCTCAATCTATTCAAATTTGCATGCAATTCTAGCTAACAACAAAACAAGCAAAACACACAATAATCCACTTAGAAACCGCATGCAGATGCGGTGGGAAGAAGTTACCTCCGGCATGAACATCTCTTAGGTTACTTGCGACGCCGGGTAGAAGTCGAGTTGATGTCGATCAAAAGCACCGTCCACCTGACGGCTCATTGACTTCTGAGAGTGTTCACGCGATAGCAACCTGTAAACAATTCAAACCCTATGCTTTTTTTTTTTTTTTTTTTTTATTATGCAACCTGTAATATTATGATTCCTACCTGTTAATACCTGCAAAAAAAAAAAAAAAAAAAAAAATATCAAAACTTCTAAGACTTAAAAGAAATAACTAAAAAATAAAATCAAGTCTATCCTAAAAGCAAAAGCAATCTATATCTGACCTAAATTTATTTTTATATTTATTTATTTAATTTTTAAACTAAATTACAAATTAGTGAAAATAAAATCTTAAATACAATTACACTGCTACAGTCCCGGCAACGGTGCCAATAACTTGATGCAGATTTAACTAACCTAAATAAATAGGTTAATTTAACCTAGTCTTAATAACTGCAAGTACAAAGTGTCTAACTGGTAGAAAAGGGCAAGTACAGGTCGATCCCACAAGGACTGTGGTTGCAATTAAATTTCAAAGTTGACTTAAACTAATTTAAATGGGGGTTACAACAATCAAAATATCTAAACTGAAAATCAAATTAAAAAGCAAAATAAAAAGTTTTTAAGAATATGAGAAGGGAAACCAAGGCATTGAATCCACCAATTCAGTTTTTTCAAGTTATTTTAATCTAACTTATTATTTTTTAAAGTGAGAAGCTTTAGGGATGAGAATCCCTTGCTTGCATCGATGATGTGATCGTTAAGAACAATTCAGTTTTAAAATCCAATGTTACAATTGACTTCAGTATAAATTCTAGATTCCTAGAATTGAGTGTCTTGTTACAGCACACTCAATCACAAGTCTAATTTATTAAGTTTCAACTCCTAGCATTGAGTGTCTTATTACGGCACACTCAATCACAAGTCTAACTTAACCAATTAAAACTAATGCTTTAAATATTAGTGAAGAAAACTCTAACTACTGACTAGTCTAGATCATCGGTGAAAGTTGTTTACTAATACTCAAAAATTAAATGTATTTTGCAGTTAAGCACATAATAAAATAAAAAGTCAAACTAGATCAAACTCTTGAAACCCAATTGGTTTCATCTTAGCCTTGGCGAAGGGTTTAGAAGATCATGGTGGTGGTGGTGATAGCATCAATGGAGGCATAATTCATCTCTGCATGAACACAAATCCCGAGAAATACTGTTGATGGACCATGGTAGCTCAGAGCAATCACCGGGGTGCAAATAGCCAAAACTGATTTTTGAATCAGTTTTTCTCCCGCCAAAGTTGCGCGGCTGTCTTCTCCAACGCGACGCGTCCTGTGCCCTGTTTCCTCCGTCATTTCCTCGCAAGCTTCTGCTTTCTACGACCGGCTCTGGTACCTGCAAGAGAAAGGGAAACAAAATGAGGGAGATACGAGAGAGAGGAAAGAAAGGACGAACGGGATAGGAACAGGGGCTGTGAAACAGGGAGGCGCTCCTCGTTTCTGCTGTTGTTTGCAAGCTCTATTCCTCCGGTGAGCTCTGGTCCTTGCAAGAGAGAGAGGGTCGGGATATGGATGAATAGAAAGAGATCGAAGTGACGCGAAGGAGGAAGAAGACGAAGGAGGACAGAGAGGCACTCCATGTATTGCGCTCTCTGTTCTTTCGCGAGGCGGTGTGCGACGGTGTCAGGAAAGAGGGAAATAGGAAGGAAGCGAGAGATGGGTGAGGGGGGTAGGTGTGGTGGCGGTTGATGGTGGGAGAACGAGGTGGTGTGGATGCTGGACATTGGCGTGGAAGGGAGAGGAGCAGGGGCCACTCTGTTTCGTGGTGTGTGTGGTTGTGTTCCGCAAATAGTGAGATGGTAATGGTGGCGACGTGAGAACAGGGGATGAGGTGGTTGGTCTGTGTGTGCGTGATGATGGGAGAACGCAGGGACAGTTGCGAGGTGGCTTTGCGTGATGAGAAGGGGATGAAGACAAGGCAGGTGGAAGTATGACAATGTAGTGAGGACGTATTGTGTGTGACTTAAGCATGCAGGACGTGATGAAAGGGATACTTCTCACAACGGTCTCCTCCTTCATTGAGATGTGTACTTGGAGGAGTGACTCCCGCCATGACTTGTCTCTTTTGCAGTGTCTCTCTTCTCTAAAGAAAGAGATACGTTGGGCGAGAAGTTTAGCCATTTAACTATGTTTATGGTTTTTTATTAAATGGCTCTTGGGGCTTTAGTGATTGGGCCTTTATCCTCATCTAGCATGAGGTGTTTGTTCCTCGTGATGGCTGATCTTTGCCACGTGTACAGTCATGATCAAAGGAGTATTTAATGTATCATCAAAAGGCCTGGAACAACAGCCAAAAAACACATCTAAATGCCCATTCATAAAACCTCGCTAACACTATAACTATAAGAAATAGTAACCACACTTCAATTACAATTCACTAAGGAACAAAAAAAGATTTACTATGCAAAGTTTTTCTATATGTTCCTCTATTTGACAAAGTCTATAATTTTTTCTTACAGTTTCCTATTTATAGTTGCTTGCACCCAATCAATAGTATTCGTGGTTGTGTAAGTATGGCTGCATGGTTTACTTCCGTTGAGAGAGGGAGAAGAAAGAAAAATAAGTTGAAGGGTTGATTGTTGGGGTTTTGTTGGAGGCTCACAAGTGTGTATTGTATCTGTTTTTTGCAGAATTTTGGTGTCGTTTATTTCGGTGTATTCTCCCTTGGTTGAGAAGTTGACTGAAGCTCTTGTGAGGTAACCCTTATATTGCTCATTGTATTCCTCAAGCTTTGAGCAAAAAACTTGAGAATAACATTGTACTTCTTTTGATTTTTTTTTTTTTTAATTAAACCTTCAGAGGGGAGGGGCAGCTATGGGATGCCAGACCTTTATTAATTATCCAAAAATGACTTACATTCTATACGGGGGTGCATTACGACTTTACCCGTATTAAAAACCAAGCAAAAAGAGAGAAATAAAATTATTTCTAGCAGTGTGCGAAAAATAAAGAAAAAACCATACCCATACAATGATGGCATCAAGAGATAGCATAAAACACTCACTACCTATAGAATAGCACACACTATTCTCCATACTAAGAGGCTGTTTAAGAACCATACAAATCCAGCCAACCAAAAAACCGCAAATTGCAAAAGCCATTGCCACACATAACCAAACCACAGAGTCTGTCCAAAGAGCACAGATTCTGTCCAAAAACGCAGAGCAAACCACATATGCTGTCCTCAAAGCACTTCCACACGCAGACTGTAAAAGGTGAAAAATTGAAATTGCAATTTCGGCAGCCAAAAACAAAACAGTGATCATGCTGTCCAATTGAGACAGAGTACTCTGTCCAACACGCAGAGAACTCTGTCCAGAGATCCAAAACATAGTCTTGCATAACCCTATTGACTTGCCCTCGCCAGAAATACGAAATAGCACCATCAAGATCTACTGAAACACACCATCCAAGCAGAAATAAATCTGTCCAGCAAGAACTAACTGTCCTGAAACAGGGTACCAGAAAACGTCCAGCCCAACAGTCCACGCTATCCGCAAGCAGGCAGCATTGTATTGGTGCTTAAAACCCACGAAATGTCCCTCCAGTCGCCCTGTCAAAACAGAGTATATCCCCTTTTTTTCAGATAAATACAAACTCCTATTTAACCCCATTGATCCAACACATGCGCTGAATTGAAACCCCATATACTTCCATACCCAAATAGGAGCAAAGAAATTTACGCTCAATTATAGGCCGGAGGACGAAGATATGCCGTCTTATTCTTGTCAAGAATAATTAGGGACTTTATTCTTTTAGAAAGCGATCCCATGAATAAGTACGAGAACTATGCTCCTTTTGAGCTAAAGCAGCCAATGCGTCAGCCACTGAGTTGGTCTCTCTGAGCACATGAATGCAATGCCATCCCGTATCCTTTATCATCGCCCGAATCTCTCTCCACCAATTACTGAGGAACCAAGGTATTTTAGTTTGTTGGAAAAACCATTGTTTAACCATCATGGAATCCGTTTGAATGACACATGGTCGGACCCCCTGGGCAACACAGAATCTCAAGCCTTCAAGCAAGGCCCTCGTTTCTGCCGAATTATTTGTTCCTTCTCCGAAACAACATTGCCTAGCCGCCACAAAATGACCCTTTTCATTTCTAATAACAAAACCGCTGATGGGGATTTAACTAACCTAAATTAATAGGTTAATTTGACCCACTTGTAATAACCGCAAGTGCACGGTGCCTAACTGGTAGACAACGGCAAGTACGGGTCGGTCCCACGAAGAAGGTGAATGCAATTGATATTTAAGAAATTATCTAAACTAATTTAAATGGAAAATAGGGGTTACAGTGTTTTTAAGAGAAAACTAAATTAAAGATAATAAAACAAATTATCTAAAATGATAGAATGGAATGAGATGGATGGAATGAAATGGGTTTGGTGGGCTTGGACTCACCAAGGAGTTAGCAAAATTATCTAAATCTAGATTACTGAATTTAAATACGAGAAGCTTAGGGATGAGAATCCCTTGCTTACACCGAAAATATGATCGTTAAAATCCAATTAAATAATATTGTGTTTCTATTAAACATTCACAAGTTAATTCAAGCAAATATGCTTTTACTAAGTATTAAGTGTCTTTTTAAGGCACACTTAATCAAAGTTTAAGCTTAATAATTTTATTTGCACATGCTTTGAAATTTTGATAAAGAGTAATTCTAACTACCCAACATATCAAGTTTACTTACTTGAACATGCAAGGTGAAAGCAAATTATCAAATTTCAGAAATAACTTGTAATTAGTAATTGAGCACATATTCAGTAAAATAAATTTAAAATAAAGTTTACAAAACTCCTTTGGCTTGTCACAAGCTCGATAGGGTGTCAAACAGCAAATCGATGTGCACGAATCCCGAGAAAATGGACTCAAAACCGTTCTGTGGTGGTACAGAACAGTTCCGGCGGTGGAAATAGCCAAAATCAAATAACAATCCAAATTTACCGCCTGCTACAGTAACTGCTACAGTACTACAACAGTACTGCTACAGTAAAACAGCGAATTCCGACCTTCTTCTCCAGCGAGACGGCGGCTCTCGCGGCCCCGTTTTCGCTCCTCGCGATCTCCCTCCTCCTCAAATCGATCCTAGAACCTGCAAAGAAGAGCAAGGGTGAAGAAAACCTCGAAGAAACAGAAAAACAAATCGAGAAAACAGGGAAGGAAAACTCCCTGTTTCGTCCCTGTTTTGCGACTGTCCGGCGGCTTTCCGTCGCTCCTCGCGGCTTCCCTCGACTCCAAATGAATACTAGAACCTATAAAAGAGAGAGAGTGTGTGAGGAACAGCAAAAATAATTGAAAATCAGGAAGATCAAATTGAAACAGAGTTTCCTGTTTTCGCGGCGGTGCTCTGTTTCGCGGTGGTTTGGGCGCGGTGGCGGTGCTGGTTCGTGGTGGTTCGTGACCTGTTGAGCTGTTCGGCGGAGGTGGTGGTGATTAGATGGTCTGTTTGAAAGGTGGAGAGGAAGAGAAACATGGAGAGAAACAGGGAGCGGTGGTGTTGTGCGAGGACGGTGGTTAGATGGTGGTTAGTGGCGGCAAGGTGGTGGTTGTGGTGGGAATCACCTTGAGAGGAGGAAGAGGGTTTGATCTCTCTTTCCAATCTGTTCCCTTCTCTTCCTCCCTCCCCTTTTCTCTAAAACCATCGTATTGTATTTATAGAGAAAAGGATTAGGTTTGGGTTTGGGTTTGGTTTTAGGTTAGGAATTGGTTTAGGTTTGGTTTTAGGGTATGAATTGGTTTAGGTTTGGTTTTAGGGTATGAATGGGTTTAGGTTTGGGTTTGGGTTTGTGATTGCTTTATACCACCATTGGAATCGACTAATTGTCGTTCCTTAACTTGCCGGTTTAATCTGATTTCATCGTTTACGCTCAAATTCCTACAAAGATATGAAAACGAAATAATTACTATAAAATATAATAATCGAAACACTAACATGTATAAATTAAGGGGTATATTATGTAATAATTATGTGACTATCAACCGCCAGCAATATTCTTCCCCCTGCAAGATCCATCCACATTGAGCACATACCATCCAATAGGAGGAAAAGTCCAATACACCACCCTGGGCGGATTCCGAGTTACTTTGGTTTCCTGGATACCCAATCTATTGAGCAAAGCCCCATTATTGTCCTTTGATTTAGGATTAAAAAATTTTGCAACGCATTTGATCCAATGATACACTTTAATGATTACATAGCTGAACGAGCACTCCTTCCCATCATAAAGTTTTCTGTTTCGCTGAATCCAAAGCTCTCATAAAACAAAAAGAGGAGTGAGATGAATTAGGGTACCTGATAAGGTAGATTTGTTCGCCTTCCTGAACCACGCCTTTAACATGGTATAGACTTCAACCGGCCTATGAACGTGAATGTCAAAAATCAGATCGAAATGTCTCCACACTCTGCAAGCTAACTCACCCTCCAAGAAAAGATATTTGATAGTTTCCTCCTCAGAATGAACACAACATCCGCATTTAGAGGCCAACTGAAATCCAATTCTTCTAATTTCACCATCTATGGGAATAGCCCTTTTAATAACTTTCCATGTGAATACGGAAATTTTAGAAGGCAAAAGAGGGTGCCATATCCAATTCCAGAAATCATCAATTGTCCCTCTACCACCTAGGATTTTACACACAGAGCTGATAGAGAATATACCATCATTGGTGTACATCCAAATTCTAGTGTCTCGATCGCCATCATCACCTTGAACTATTGTCTTATAAGCCTCTTGAGCACGTCTTTTCATCCCCGGGTTTAGCATTCTGAAGTTATCCCTGCTCATTAACCTTAAGGAAGGCCAAAAAACATTATTATCCTCGTCCCCATTCCTTATAAATATTTCATCCTTAGCCCACTGTTCTTCAAAGAAACTGACGCTACCTCTAGTAATCATCCAGGTGGAATTTGCCACTATGAAATATTTATGCAACAACAACTCTTTCATGAAAGGTGAGGCCCCAGTTGTAAGTTCCTGCTTTCGGATTGGTACCCCTGGCTTAAAATATTTATTCTTTAAGAATTAGCCCATAAAGAGTTGGAATATATCAGATTCCAAAGGGATTTAATTCGAAAAGCGGTAATAGTGTCGTCCAGACTTCGAACATTTAAACCACCTTCTTCCTTAGTAGCACTGATTTTGTCCCACGCAATCCATTTCCGTTTATGTCTCCCTTCATGATCTCCCCAAAAGAAATCTGCAATCAATTTCTGAATAGAATGCAAAACCTTCACAGGAACCACTGTAGCTGCTATAGTATAAAGCGGCATAGACAATAGGACATGTCGGATCAAAGTCAATCTTCCCCCAGGCGACAGCAATCATGATTTCCATCCTTGAATTCTATTGTGGATCTTATTAACCAAATCATCATAATAGGAAATTTTGCATCTACCTTGATAAATGGGAACTCCAAGGTATGTGAACGGGGACTGTTTATAAGAAAAGCCTGTCCATAATCTGATCTTGATAAGTTTTTCGGCACTCACTTTTTCATCAATCATGAATGAGCTTTTTGTCGTATTAATTTTCTCTCCTGATGCCCGACAGTATCTATCAATAAACTTCATACATCCCGCAATGGATTTTTTCCTACCATTCAAAAAAACCAATGAGTCGTCAGCATATAAGAGGTGAGTAATCGGGGAGGCCGTCCTTGGAGCATGATAAAAACCAATTTCCCATCTTCGAAAACCTCTAGAGAGTCCTCTACTTAGTACTTCCACAGCAATGACAAAGAGCAAGGGGGAGAGAGGATCGCCTTGTCTAAGACCCCTGGAAGATCTGAAATACCCGTCATACTTGCCTTGCATCAACACCGAAAAACCACATTGAAGGGTTTTCCACGTATATCTTGGTGTCATTTTTTTTTTTTGAATTGATTATTTGCTTACATTTAATATTGGTTTGACGATATTAGTTTATTCAAATTCCAACCCAAACAATAGGCTCTCAGATTGGTTTTGATCCAACGGATAACAATGATAGTAAATAATTAGTTGGTTTTACCAATTAAAAATGGCAACCACTAGTTACAATGATTGATTTTGTGTCCTAAAAAATATTTACAAAAACATGATGCTCCAGTTTTTCTTTCGCTTCCAACTTCTCTCATTTTTTCATTAGTAAAAGTACGAAACAATTGCTAGGTAATCTAAAGTTCTAATTATAACACTTAGATTTAACCTAGATTGTTATTTTTGTTAATTATATATTGTTATCTTCTTTATTTTTGAATTAGTTTATGCCTCTTTTAAAGTCTATAATCAATGTCTTTACAAGTTGTGGTGAACCAAGAACTTTCGAAAGAAAAATAATTTAGAAGAACTCAATTGAAAATTTAGCACAAGATATAAAATTGCAATGAACTTTATAGAGAAATTGCAAAAAACTTGGTATATATAAAAACATAAAGAAGTTCTGGAACATCTAAAGCAAGAGTAGTTGGGTATCTTGCAAAAACGAAGAAGAAAAATATGAAAATTAAGAGATAGAAACATACCATGAGTAAAAAAGAGATCATAGAATTTTTTATAATATATATTCTTTTAGGAAACAAAATTAATTGGATTAGCTCAACTATACCTACCTGCATTTTTTTAATTGGTTAAGCCAACTGTACTCATTATTTATTATCACTATTATCTGTCAGATCAAAACCAATCTGAGAGCTTATTGTTTGAGTTGGATTTTGAGTAAAAAATTTTGAGTCCCAGGATCCCAACCCTTGATAGAATTTCATTTGTAGTTGTTCCCAACACTAACAACCACATTCTAAAGCATTTTTGCCGTAATGTTTAATAACTCCTTTGCAATATCAATCCATTATCTTCATGATATATGTCTGATTTAGAAGACCTGGAGCAACAGCCGAAGAACACATCTAAAGGCCCCATTAAAAAAATTTATTGACACTGTAACTATAAAAATAATGTCCTTTTGTCTATGCCGATTTACACTATAGCAGCTACAGTGGTTCCTATGAGGGTTTTGCATTCTATTCAGAATTTGATTGCTGATTTCTTTTGGGGAGATCATGAAGGGAGACATAAACGGAAATGGATTGCGTGGCAAAAAATCAGTGTTACTAAGGTAGAAGGTGGCTTAAATGTTCGAAGTCTGGACGACACTATTACCGCTTTTCGAGTTAAATCCCTTTGGAACCTGATGCATTCTATCTCTTTATGGGCAAATTTCTTAAAGAAAAAATATTTTAAGCCAGGGGTACCAATCCGAAAGCAGGAGCTTAAAGCTGGGGCCTCACCTTTCATGAATGAACTGTTGATGCATAAAAATTTCATAGTGGAAAATTCCACCTGGATGATTACTAGAGGTAGCGTCAGTTTCTTTGAAGAACAATGGGCTAAGGATGAACTAT
This sequence comes from Berberis thunbergii, assembly GCA_003290165.1. Classification (NCBI taxonomy): domain Eukaryota; kingdom Viridiplantae; phylum Streptophyta; class Magnoliopsida; order Ranunculales; family Berberidaceae; genus Berberis; species Berberis thunbergii. The sequence continues at coordinate 142,578 of QNQO01001399.1, forward strand.
TTATAAGGAATGGGGACGCGGAGACTAATGATATTTGGCCTTCCTTACGGCTAATGAGCAGGGATAACTTCAGAATGCTAACCCCGGGAATGAAAAGTCGTGCTCAAGAGGCTTATAAGACAATAGTGAAAGGTGATGATGGCGATCGAGACACCAGAATTTGGATGCCCACTAATGATGGTATATTCTCTATCAGCTTTGTTTGTAAAATCCTAGGTGGTAGAGGGACACTTGATGATTTCTGGAATTGGATATGGCACCCTCTTTTGCCTTCTAAAATTTCCGTATTCACATGGAAAGTTATTAAAAGGGCTATTCCCATAGATGGTGAAATTAGAAGAATTGGATTTCAGTTGGCTTCTAAATGCGGCTGTTGTGTTCATTCTGAGGAGGAAACCATAAAACATCTTTTCTTGGAGGGTGAATTAGCATGTAGAGTGTGGAGACATTTCGATCTGATTTTTGACATTCACGTTCATAGGCCGATTGAAGTCTATACCATGTTAAAGGCGTGGTTCAGGAAGGCGAACAAATCTACCTTATCAGGTACCCTCATTCATCTCACTCCTCTTTTTGTTTTATGGGAGCTTTGGATTCAGCGAAACAGAAAAATTTATGATGGGAAGGAGTGCTCGTTCAGCTATGTAATCATTAAAGTGTATCATTGGATCAAATGTGTTGCAAAATTTTTTAACCCTAAATCAAAGGACAATAATGGGGCTTTGCTCAATAGATTGGGTATCCAGGAAACCAAAGTAACACTGACTCCGCCCCGAGTGGTGTATTGGACTTTTCCTCCTATGGGATGGTATGTGCTCAATGTGGATGGATCTTGCAGGGAGAAGACTATTGCTGGAGGTTTTGTTATTAGAAATGAAGAGGGTAACTTTGTGGCGACTAGACAATGTTTTTTCGGAGAAGGAACAATAATTCGGCGGAAACGAGGGCCTTGCTTGAAGGCTTGAGATTTTGTGTTGCCCAGGGTGTCCGACCATGTGTCATTCAAACGGATTCCATGGTGGTTAAACAATGGCTTTTCCAACAAACAAAAATACCTTGGTTCCTAAGTAATTGGTGGAGGGAGATACGGGCGATGATAAATGATACGGGGTGGCATTGCATCCATGTGTTGAGAGAGACAAACTCAGTGGCTGACGCCTTGGCTACTTTAGCTCAAAAGGAGCATAGTTCTCGTACTTATTCGTGGGGATCGCTTCCTAAAAGAATAAAGTCCCTAATTATTCTTGACAAGAATAAGACGGCATATCTTAAACTTCCGGCTTTTAAATGAGCATGAATTTCTTTGATACTATTTGGGTATGGAAGTATGAGGGTATTAGGAATCAATTCAGCGCATGTGCTGGATTAGTGGGGCTAAATAGGAGCAACATATATCTGAAAAAACAGGGGATATACTCTGTTTTGACAGGGCGATTGTCTGGAAATTTCATGGGTTTTAACCACCAATATAGCGTTGCCTGCCTGCGGATAGCGTGGCCTGCATTGCTGGACGTTTTCTGGTACCCTGTTTCGGGACAGTTATGTCTTGCTGGACAGCTTTATTTCTGGTTGGACGGAGTGATTTCAGTAGATCATGATGGTGCTATCTTGTATTTCTGGCGAGGGCAAGACAATGGGGCTTTGCAGGATTATGTTTTAGCTCTGTGGACAGCTTGTTCTGCGTGTTGGACAGAGTACTCTGTCTCGTTTGAACAGAGTGATTACTGCTTTGGTTTTGGTTGCCGAATTTGCATTTACAATTTACAAACTTTTGCAGTCTGCGTGTGGAAGTGCTTTGAGGACAACATATGTGGTTCGACTCTTGTAATCTGCGTTTTGGACAGACTCTGTGCTCTTTGGACAAACTCTGCGGTTTGGTTAGGTGTGGAAATGGCTCTTACAATCTGCGGTTTTTTGGATGGCTGGATATGTATGGTTATTAAGTATGGAGAATAGTGTGTGCTATTCTATAGGTAGTGTGTGTTTTGTGCTATCTTTGGATGCCATCATTTGGTTTAGTATGGGTATGGTTTGTCGCATCTTTTAGAAATATTTTTTGTTTCTCTCTTTTTGCTTGGTTTTTAATACGGGTAAAGTCGTAATGCACCCCCGTATAGAATGTAAGTCAATTTTTTGATAATTAATAAAGGTCTGGCATCCCATAGCTGCCCCTCCCCTCTGGATGTTTAATTTAAAAAAAAAAAAAAAATTCATCTGCTCCTCTATTTGACAAAGTCTCTTATTTTTTCTTACAAATTCCTATTTATAGTTGGTTGCCCCCAATGACATAATAACACTAGAAGCAATCTAATCAGTTAACATTCCAGGCCAATCTAATCAAATAGCGCCACTTACAATTATAAACACTAGTCCGTAACCTCGTGCTATGCACACATAATTGTTATGTCTCAAATATAATGTAAATGTGTTACCATGATCTTGTAGCTCGTAGTAACCCTCGGACAGAGTATAGTTATATTGTATTTGTGTACCTCTTTTGTGAATATCTCCTTTACCATATAAAATGTGAGTAATTAACTTTGTGTCTGACTTAAACATGCAGGACGTGATGAAGGGGACACTTCTCACAACGGTCTCCTCCTTCATTGAGATGCGTCCTTGGGGGAGTGACTCCCGCCATGACTTGTCTCCTTCGTATCGTCTCTCTTCTCTAAAGAAAGAGATACGTTGGGCATGAAGTTTAGCCCTTTAACTATGTTTATGGTTCGTTATTAAATGGCTATTTGGGCTTTAGTGATTGGGCCTTTATCCTCATCTAGCATGAGGTGTTTGTTCCTCGTGATGGATGATCTTTGCCACATGTATAGTCATGATCAAAGGAGTATTTAATGTATCATCAAAAGACCTGGAACAATAGCCAAAAACCACATCTAAATGCCCATTCATAAAACCTCGCTAATACTGTAACTATAAGAAATAGTAACCACACTTCAATTACAATTCACTAAGGAACAAAGAAATATTTACTATGCAAAGTTTTTCTATATGTTCCTCTATTTGACAAAGTCTATAATTTTTTCTTACAATTTCCTATTTATAGTTGCGTGCACCCAATCAATAGTACTCGTGGTTGTGTAAGTATGGCTGCATTGTTTACTTCCGTTGAAAGAGGGAGAAGAAAGAAAAAGAAGTTGAAGGGTTGATTGTTGGAGGCTCACATGTGTGTATTGGATCCATTTTTTGCCGAATTTTGGTGTCGTTTATTTTGGTATATTCTCCCTTGGTTGAGAAGTTGATTGAAGCTCTTGTGAGGTAACTTATGCGGATTTAACTAACCTAAATTAACAGGTTAATTTAACCCACTTGTAATAACCGCAAGTGCACGGTACCTAACTGGTAGACAACGGCAAGTACGGGTCGATCCCACGAAGAAGGTGGATGCAATTGAATTTTAGAATTTAATTAAACTAATTTATAGGAAATGGGGTTACAGCATTTTTAAAACTAAACTAAAAGATAAATTAAAAATAAGAAAAATAAAATAAGAGATAGATGAAATGGGTTTTTGTGGGCTTGGACTCACCAATGAGTTAGCAAAATTATTTAATCTAAATTACTGAATTTACGAGAAGCTTTAGGGATGAGAATCCCTTGCTTACACCGAATATGTGATCGTTAAAATCCAATTTAAATTATATCATGTTCTTTTAAACCTTAACAAAGTATTTCAAGCAAATACGCTTTTACAAAGTATTAAGTGTCTTTTTAGGGCACACTTAATCAAAGTTTAAGCTTAATATTTTTACCACATGCTTTGAATATTGATAAAGGGTAATTCTAACTACCAAACATATCAAGTTTAATTACTCGAACATGCAAGGTGAAAGCAATTTATCAAAAATTCAGAAATAAATTGCAATTAACAATTAAGTATACAATTCAGTAAAATAAATCAAATTAATTTATACAACCCATTTAGTTCATCACAAACTCGATGTGGTGGCACTCAGCAGGTCAGCAAGTGGTCCGACACGAATCCTGAGAAAATTGGTCCAACAGCTTGTGGTGGCTCTTACAGAAACGGGGGTGCAAATAGCCAAAAATCAAAACCAGATTTAAAATTCCCGCGCTACAGTGCCACTGACGCGCCACCGTCTTCTCCAGAGTGACAGGGGTCGCTCCGCCGCTTTCCGTCGCTTCCCGTGATCGTCCTCGAACTCAATTCATCTCCAGAACCTGAAAAAGGGAAATAGAGGGTGAGGAAACAGCTACAAAACCGAAAAAAAACAGAGAAGGAAAATGAAACAGGGAGCTCCATGTTTCACGGTGGTGGCGCTGTTTCGCGAGGTGGTGGCGGTGATGATTGGCCTGGTCGTGACGGTGGTCGCGAGAGAGGGAGTTAGGAAGAAGCTCGAGACAAAGAGAGGCCGAGAAATGAGAGGAACAGACTCTGTCGCGAGGTGAAACAGAGTCGCGGTGCGGCTCTATTTCGCGGCTTTTTGCGGTGGTTCTGTAGCGACTTTTCGTGCGGTGGTGGAGCTCGTGCGGTGGCGAGGGTGAGGTGAACAGGGGAGAGGAGCAGAGAGTGGTGGTGGAGTAAAAATTGGACGTGAAACAGGGTTGTCACACCCTGTTTCACGGTGGTGACGGTGGTGCGCGGTGGTGCGATGGCGAGGGGACTGTGAGTGAGTGGGAGAGGTGACTGCTGAGTGAGTGGAAAAGGGATAGGTGGTGGTGGTGAGGGTGTGGTGAATTTGAGAGAAAGAGGATTGGATTTTTCCTAATTTGCTTCTTTTCCCTTCTCTTTTCTCCCCCTTTTCTCACCTCATTATCCTCTATTTATAGAAAATAGCCAAGATGAATAGGGATGAGATGAAAAGTAGATTCATCAATGAGGGTATGATTGGGTTTGGTTTTAGGTTATGGATTAGGTTATGGATGGGGTTTAGGTTATGAATTAGGTTTCAAGGTTTAGGTTTGTGGGTTTTAGGTTATGAATTAGGTTTCAAGGTTTAGGTTTGTGGATTTTTAGGTTGTGAGCTAGGTGTTGGGTGTAGGTTTGTGGATTTTTAGGTTAAGAGTTAGGTGTTGGGTGTAGGTTTGTGGATTTTAGGTTGTGAGCTAGGTGTTGGGTTTAGGTTTGTGTTTTGTTTGATACCACCATTGAAATTGCCTAATTGTCGTTTGTGACTGCTTAATATGGATTTATCGTTTAAGCTCAAATTCCTGCAAAGATATTACAACGAAATAATTACTATAAAATATAATAATCGAAACACTAACATGTACAAATTAAGGGATATATTCTGTAATAATTATGTGAATATCAAATACCCCAAACCTATATTTTGCTAGTCCTCGAGCAAAACAATAAAAAGAAAATCCTAACTCACTTTCGCAGGAATCATCGGTTGCACTTACCTTAAACGTGCAACAAGGCTTTAAACCCCTAGATTACCTCTAGTGGACGAGTTATAGTCTCGTGAGGGTTTCCAGACATGTTACCCACAAACATTACTGACTCAATCAAAACTTGGTCAAATAGTGTTCATTTTAAAACTTCAAGAAATGCAAGAAACAAATAGTGTCATTTTAGTGTATCAACAAATCCCCAAATAATTTAATATTCTCCAAAGGTTAGAAAAAATTCATAATCATCTTCAACTCAATGTGTGTGTGTGGATAACACTGTCAACATAACTTTTCATTTCAGAGTAAAACAATGACTAAATCTCCTGTAGAAAGTTTGTTTTGACTTCAAACCTCTCATGTCACTCACAATAAAACACTCAGAGATTTGGTATTTCACTCAGTTTATATGTGAGGAAAAGAGTAAATAATGGAAAACAATCATCTCACATATAGTAATAAGAAGAACGGACTTTTCAAGAATGGAATGAACATGATCTCATGGACAGGAATATCAATTACTTTTGGAAATGTTGAATCAAACACCATAGGTCTTAGTTATTAAATCTCCACATCTACATAACCAACCTTTACATAAGATCAACTGGGACTTTGTTGGGTTGTAATGGGACTTGGGTAATGGTTAATGGGGGATGTCAAAGGATTCTCACAAAAATTTCTAGGAATGTATACACCCATTATACGTACAATTAGGGCTGTCAAGAATAAATCAATGTTGCGCACCATCAATTTTTTTCTTCATTCTCACATCTTTATCCTCATTCACATTCTTCTTCTGTTTCCTTCCATTTTTTTTAATTTTTTTTCTTTCTTTTCTTTCTTGCTTTCTTTCTTTCATAGAGGATTTATGAAATATTTCATATTTTGATCTTTCATGCCCTTTTTACACCAAGTATATTCATCCGTACACATTCCCAGAAAAATTGGGTAAAGGTTAATGGGTTAACAAATAAAAGTTAATCTAAGGCTCAAAAGGCTACAAAAAAATGTTAATGTTATGGGTAAGTTAAGAGGCTAGTTAATGGTGTAAAGAAAAAAAATGCCTAGATCATTTCCTAAGTTCGGGTCAGTATTATGACATCTCAATTGAATAAGCCAAGAAGTTCTAGTGTAATAATTCAATTTTTATGTCATTCCCAAAGCAATTGATCAGAAAAATGAGAATAATGAGATCATCAACGAGATAATACGGACTCAAGAAAAATCAGAGTTTATGTATAACCCTCAGAAAAATAGAAAGGCTCAAAACTTTCAGGGTTAAGTCTCCACTATTATTCTAAGGTTTTCTAGTATATATTTCACTCATCAACTTCAAGTTATGCTAACATGGCTCATGGTGCAAAGATAATCGAGTTGAAAAATCTTATGAACCAGATCTAACTTAAGGATCATACTAAACTTTCAGTCTTTATCAATATACCAATATGTCAAGCTGGCTTGCATTTTCTTGAGCATAAAACATTTAAAATTCATTTTCATACTCGTAAAAGACCAAGTTTTCTTGACAGAAAAGCAATTTTTTTTTAAAGAATAAGAAAAGAAAACACTACGAAAAAATGAAAAATTCACCGACTCATGAACCTACCCCCAAACCTAATCCAAACATTGTCCTCAATGTTTAACAAAATAATTCTGACAAATGAATGAAATAAGTACAGGAGAGGAGGTTAGAACAGTATTACCGCGGTGAAGATTTTACCAATTTCCAAGAAGTCATCCATCAATGAGGCTCACAAACATAAGAATCATGGAGTTTTCATTAGAAATCGATAAAATGCAGACTCGACACTAACAAAGAAAACTAAAAAGAAAAGCAAGTTGTAAGTCAAAATTGTTACGGAGCTAACGAGTATGAGTGAAACACAACTAAATAGGGTACTCGAAAATCAATCCAGACTAACAGCAAAGACATACAACTAAAGCTAGGCAGCCTCCTAAGAGCGCTTGGTTTACTGTCATCAGCCCGACAAATATTCTTCCTAAAAAATGGTGTATCAAATAGTGGAGAGGAAGAACATGACAAACACTTAGTCCATGGTCGTATATCAACAACCTGAACAGTTGAATATCAGTCCACCAAAATATAGCAATCACATGGGGCACCAAATACACTAGGACATTCCAAAAGTGACCAGTAGTCATACACAACAGATGATCCTTGCATGCTCCAAAAAGGGAACATCCTATGTCTGGTTCCAAATCGGATGATTGGATAATTTGCACAACAGGATGGTGAAAACTGAAATCCTCACTACAACACAAGGGATCGGTGAAAGTAGCCTTAGTAAATGGCAATGTGATGCAAGTAGATGAGGTGATGGATATATCAGGTGGTACAGGCTCATCACATGAATCATATAGAGATATTGGTCTAGACAACTCATCACCTGAAAATGCATACCTGAGGGTGTCAGGTAATTGTTTAAGGTCAAGCTCAGGTGGCTCAACTGATGGGACTAGTTTTGATTCACTGAGTGGAAGAGGATTCACTTTAGACTTCCATTTATAACTAGGATCCACAATGGGGACTGAGTCAAGCAAATCATTGACTTCCCTAATGGAATCATCAACATCAAAGTCTAAATTAAATTGACTCAAACAAACCTCTAACACAGTCAAGGGGAGACTCTAAAAAATGTTCACAGTTTGATTCGATGCATGAGTCACTAGGGAGGCATGAGTCAACACAGGAAGGAGATGTCTGTAGTGTCTCAGAATCGACAGGTTCATCAATAAATGAATCACTAGGGAATTTTTCTGACTCTATCTCAGGAAGTGACTCAGCTATCTGACTCAAAGTCATCTCAAGTTTCATGATAGCTTGAGCATTTTGTTGAGAATTAGCTATCAATTCTGTGATGTCCTGAGAGTTTTGTGCTCTAAGTTCGGTGATAGCCTGAGAGTTTTGTTCGAGTATGGTTCCTGTTCGCTGCATGACACGAGTTAAGGCGTCCTCGAAACTAGATGTGTTAGAAGGAGGAACAACTCGATGAAATTGAGACTCAATATCAGGAATGAAAGCTTGAGGAGTCTGATGAGTGTCTAGAGGGCCTTCATGGTACTGACCATGAGCCCATGAGAAGTCAGAATGATAAGCTAGACCTGGATAATAATCTAAATATGGATCATACTCAGGTCGTCTCATGTCATAAAATGAATTGACTTGCTCGGAAAAATAGGCTGGATAATCCCTTGTGTTCATTTTTTTTTTAATTTTAATTTAATTTTTTTTTTTAAGAAAAGAAAAGAAAAGAAAATACTACAATTTTTTTTTTTTTAAAGCACTAACTCTAAAAATATACACAAACTCACATGCAATCAGCAACCAATAAATGCACAAGAAACATGTCTCCCTAAGCAATCAACGTTTTTTAGATCAATTAACTTTTTATCTTTGGGGGACAATTATTTCTTATGTAATCTTTATGATGCAGCAATGGGTGCTACAAGTTGATCCTAAGAGTGTACACTTTACACCGCAAAGTTCAAAATCAGTAGGCTAGAGTTTTGTTTCAAATAAACTGGATTATCGCACAAGAGAATGAGGTCACAATGGTCCAATTAAGTACTTCCTTGTGCTACCGCTCTGTAAGCCAATAGATGTGAGAACGATGTGATGTTAAATGCACACTTGAGGCTTGTGTTCCTAACCAAAAACTGTTGGTTACACCAATTCTTCATTTGGATCGTAGCTTACTTATGACTCGGCGTACCGGGTGAATTACCCTTGTGGCAGTGACCTCTCGGAGTTCATTGAATGATTAAACCCATCGTCACTTTTAGCTTTGGTCAACACAAAAATTATTGGATTCACCTTGGTCTTGGTTGTCCTATGAACACCGTACTAAAAATGCTCTATCTAACTTGCTAATTGATTTTAATTATGATAGGCTATTGGTTGCACACAGCTGGAGTGATGAGGTGGGGATATCAAGTCCCACCAGTTTCTATTTATAAGCTGGATCTGCTTATTATGAATTACTAAAGTTTATCATCCACAATTACAGAAATTTAACAACCAATCACACAATTTTAAACAATTACACCAAGCACCCTGGTCGCTAATGCGTTGCGTGTGATAGAAATACTTACAGTGTGCGTATTCCGTTCTGCACAAAAAGTTAGCACAATTCAAAAAAAGTCCGACTTCTCTTTATATGTTTCAATCAGCACACAAGACATGCAAATAAATTTACTGGTCTTGGTCTTATAAGTCGGATTTCTAAATCATAAAAAATTATTGGGTAACAATTAAAATTGTTTCCCTATAATTTTTTTTTAATTAAACAAAATGAAAAATAGTAAAAATTAAAAATTATTACACCACACACTTGTAGAACGAGGCTAAAATAAAATTAAAACTCTCCTCACAAAATAAAAAAATTAAAATTTGCTTGATGTTTTGCAGGATCGTCCAATACACTCGAGAAACGTGTAATCTGCAAAATCAAACACAAAATGAGTGTAAAAAGAACAAAATAAAAATAAATTTTGCAGGCTAAAATAATTTTTTCTTACAATTTCCTATTTATAGTTGCGTGCACCCAATCAATAGTACTCGTGGTTGTGTAAGTATGGCTGCATTGTTTACTTCCGTTGAAAGAGGGAGAAGAAAGAAAAAGAAGTTGAAGGGTTGATTGTTGGAGGCTCACATGTGTGTATTGGATCCATTTTTTGCCGAATTTTGGTGTCGTTTATTTTGGTATATTCTCCCTTGGTTGAGAAGTTGATTGAAGCTCTTGTGAGGTAACTGATGCGGATTTAACTAACCTAAATTAACAGGTTAATTTAACCCACTTGTAATAACCACAAGTGCACGGTGCCTAACTGGTAGACAACGGCAAGTACGGGTCGATCCCACGAAGAAGGTGGATGCAATTGAATTTTAGAATTTAATTAAACTAATTTATAGGAAATGGGGTTACAGCATTTTTAAAACTAAACTAAAAAATAAATTAAAAAAAAGAAAAATAAAATAAGAGATAGATGAAATGGGTTTTTGTGGGCTTGGACTCACCAATGAGTTAGCAAAATTATTTAATCTAAATTACTGAATTTACGAGAAGCTTTAGGGATGAGAATCCCTTGCTTACACCGAATATGTGATCGTTAAAATCCAATTTAAATTATATCATGTTCTTTTAAACCTTAACAAAGTATTTCAAGCAAATACGCTTTTACAAAGTATTAAGTGTCTTTTTAGGGCACACTTAATCAAAGTTTAAGCTTAATATTTTTACCACATGCTTTGAATATTGATAAAGGGTAATTCTAACTACCAAGCATATCAAGTTTAATTACTCGAACATGCAAGGTGAAAGCAATTTATCAAAAATTCAGAAATAAATTGCAATTAACAATTAAGTATACAATTCAGTAAAATAAATCAAATTAATTTATACAACCCATTTAGTTCGTCACAAACTCGATGTGGTGGCACTCAGCAGGTCAGCAAGTGGTCCGACACGAATCCCGAGAAAATTGGTCCAACAGCTTGTGGTGGCTCTTACAGAAACGAGGGTGCAAATAGCCAAAAATCAAAACCAGATTTAAAATTCCCGCGCTACAGTGCCACTAACGCGCCACCGTCTTCTCCAGCGTGACAGGGGTAGCTCCGCCGCTTTCCGTCGCTCCCCGTGATCGTCCTCGGACTCAGTTCATCTCCAGAACCTGAAAAAGGGAAATAGAGGGTGAGGAAACAGCTACAAAACCGAAAAAAAACAGAGAAGGAAAATGAAACAAGGAGCTCCCTGTTTCACGGTGGTGGCGCTGTTTCGCGAGGTGATGGCGGTGATGATTGGCCTAGTCGTGACGGTGGTCGCGAGTGAGGGAGTCAGGAAGAAGCTCGAGATGAAGAGAGGCTGAGAAATGAGAGGAACAGACTCTGTCGCGAGGCGAAACAGAGTCGCGGTGTGGCTCTGTTTCGCGGCTTTTTGCGGTGGTTCTGTAGCGGCTTTTCGTGCGGTGGTGGAGCTCGTGCGGTGGCGAGGGTGAGGTGAACAGGGGAGAGGAGCAGAGAGTGGTGGTGGAGTAAAAAATTGGACGTGAAACAGGGTTGTCACACCCCTGTTTCACGGTGGTGACGGTGGTGCGCGGTGGTGCGATGGCGAGGGGACTGTGAGTGAGTGGGAGAGGTGACTGCTGAGTGAGTGGAAGAGGGATAGGTGGTGGTGGTGAGGGTGTGGTGAATTTGAGAGAAAGAGGATTGGATTTTTCCTAATTTGCTTCTTTTCCCTTCTCTTTTTTCCCCCTTTTCTCACCCCATTATCCTCTATTTATAGAAAATAGCCAAGATGAATAGGGATGAGATGAGAAGTAGATTCATCAATGAGGGTATGATTGGGTTTGGTTTTAGGTTATGGATTAGGTTATGGATGGGGTTTAGGTTATGAATTAGGTTTCAAGGTTTAGGTTTGTGGGTTTTAGGTTATGAATTAGGTTTCAAGGTTTAGGTTTGTGGATTTTTAGGTTGTGAGCTAGGTGTTGGGTGTAGGTTTGTGGATTTTTAGGTTAAGAGTTAGGTGTTGGGTGTAGGTTTGTGGATTTTAGGTTAAGAGTTAGGTGTTGGGTGTAGGTTTGTGGATTTTAGGTTGTGAGCTAGGTGTTGGGTTTAGGTTTGTGTTTTGTTTGATACCACCATTGAAATTGCCTAATTGTCGTTTGTGACTGCTTAATATGGATTTATCGTTTAAGCTCAAATTCCTGCAAAGATATTAAAACGAAATAATTACTATAAAATATAATAATCGAAACACTAACATGTACAAATTAAGGGATATATTCTGTAATAATTATGTGAATATCAGTAACCCTTATATTACTCATTGTATTCCTCAAGCTTTGAACAAAAAGCTTGAGAATAACATTGTACTTCTTTTGATTGATTAACGGATTTATCGGATTTGCCTCGTGGTTTTTTTACCCTTCATCTTGAAGTGTTTTCCATGTATATCTTGGTGTCATTTATTTTTCTTTGCATTAATTATTTGCTTACATTGAATATTGGTTTGATGATATTAGTTGATTCAAAATCCAACCCAAACAATCACTACTACAAATATTAGCTTAGGTAACGCCACTTAGATAGCGCTTTTTTAAAGAGCTATCCAAGTGGGCGCTAGGATAGCGCTTATTTGTCTTTAAAAAATAAAAAAAATAAAAAAAACGCTACAACAACACTTTTAAATTTTTTTTTCAGTTAAGCGCTATCTTATTTATGTCTTAGATAGCGCTTTAAAAAACGCTATGTGAAAAAACGTTACCAAAACTACCATAGCGCTTTTAAAGTGCTTGCATAGCGCTTTTAAAGCGCTATGCTACTTACCTCTTGTATAGAGCTTTATCCTATAGCCTAATAATTAAAAAAAAAATCAAATATCAAATAAAATCTCGTTTTTTCAGATCTTGATACGATCGGACGGTTAATATCACAAGCCCTAATAAATACCTAAATCTCGACAACATGTTTTTTGGTTTTGCTTTTGCCATTTTTTCAAACACACAGAGAGGCGATAGGAGGCACGGAACCGAGGCGAGGAGGCGACGAACCAGATCAAGGAGGCGACGAACCAGATCGAGGAGGCGACGAACCGAGGAAGGAGGCGAGGAACCAGAGGAGGCGAGGAACCTAGGAAGGAGGCGACTCAAGCGAGGAACCAGAGGAGGCGAGGAACCGAGGAGTCGCAGGGTAAGGACCAGGTTCGTCTCTCTCGCTCGACTCTCACTCAGTCACTGTTGGTGTTTTGTGTTTTGTGTTTTGTTGGCAAAAAAAATCTCAATGACTGCGACAAAATGAGATGGAGAAATCAAAAGACATACTACTTCCATCAACCTCAGTGAGTACTCCAAATCCTAAGAGCATCTCCATTGAAATAGAAAGATCAGACTGAAATTTAAACATTTTCGACTAATACAAGTTCAATTAAAAGTTAAAATTAGGCTAATGGACTAATCAATCTTTCAAAGTCTACTGAGGAAGTGAGCATCTAATGTTCGTCTCTCTTGCTTCTTCTTGCTTTTTTTTTTTTTTTTTTTTTTTTTTGTTTGTTTGTGTTTTGTGTGTGATTCACTGATTATTAGCCTATTTTTTGTCTACTGAGGAAGTGAGCATCTAATGCATATTTTTATTGTTTTTGAGTTATAGGCATATAGCTTTATGTTCAAAATGCTGTCATATTAGTGTTTCATGTGTAGTATCTAATGGAATGGAATGAATGTGTTATTAAAAATGTGTAGTTATACTCGTATGAATGAATTATTGTTTCAAAGATATATGGACTGTTTTGTTGAAAAAATCTTTCAATCAAATTGTGACAGAGTGTATTAATATAACTTATTCAAAATGAAAATGTACACTACACCAAAATGCTTGTTTAGCTACGGAGAGGTGGCCACGGCTCTAAGCCGTTGGCCTATTTGCCACGGCTATAAACCGTGGATAGCGTGGCCAACGGCCTAAAACCGTGGCTAAAACAATAGTTAGCCACGGCTCTAAACCGTGGGTGCATTAGCCACGGCCTAAAACCGTTGCTATATTGTGCAACGGCCAAAAACCGTTGCTAATTTTGCACGTGCCGCGCTCCTGCGTGTGAGAGATTTGGCGAGTGATTTCGCGCTCTGGCGAAAATGGGGGGAAGAATGATTTCGCGCTCTGGCGAAAATGGGGGGAAGAAAATTTGGCGAATTGTTTTTTGCTATTTCGACCTAGATCTGTTTGCGCGGTCATTGCGAAAAAAATTTCGACCTAAATCAGAGAGAGGTTTGGCGCAGAGGAGAAGAAGGACGAACTGAAGAAGAAGATGAAGAACCGAAGCAGATTCTCAGATCCAGCGAGGAGCTCTCTACCCTGATCTCAGATCCAGCGAAGAGGAGGGTTCCAGCGAGGAGAAGAGGTTCTCGCCCTGCTCTCAGATTGGTTCAGATCTCCTTCCAGGTAAGATGTTTCAGTTCCACTTAGTTATTTGCTTCAGATCGCCGCCTCCCCCACACCGCAGGCCCCCTCTTCCTCTCGCATCCTCCGCACTCCAACATCTCGTCGCCAAATGCTCAATCGAAACTCATCTCATTTCCTCAAAAATTTCTCCACACAAACCAAAAGATCTTCTCTCAAATGGCGAACCCAAATCGAACAAAACCAACTCATCTCCCAAATCTCCACTCTTCTCTTACAGAGACAAAACTGGATCCCACACCTCCAAAACCTCCATCTCTCCATCAAACTCACCCCCACCATTTTCACTCAAGTTCTTCACAAAACCAAACACAACCCAGAAAGCTCAAAGGAGGGAAAAAAGCTCATTTGCTTTTGTGTTTTCTTCACTAAAGTAAGTCCACTTCCACTTCAGGTTAGTTTTAAATGCTTGAATGAATAACCCCATTGCATAACTTGTATATTAATTTTCGTTTTTGGGTGATTGAAGTGTTTTTTTAGGTGATTTAAGTATTTAGGGGTATCCATCTATCAACAAAATGAGAAATGAGGTTTATACTGATTTTGTTTTGGAAATATGCTTGAGGTTGTTGTAGTTGAGATTCCTTTACTTTGCCAATACTGTCCTCAAAGCATAGATTCTTTGTGTTTTTTTGCAAATCCAAATGACCACCTTAGTTGCTTGTTGTATTGTGCTGTGGGCTCATTCATGTTATGATTTATTATGGATTCTGTGCTCATAAAGATTTCCTACTTTTCTTGTTGGTGTCTTTCACTTTCTGGGGTTCTAGGCTGTTTTCAGACCAGCTTAGAGCTGGAGTAAAATAAGAGAGCAGCTGATGTAGACTCATGGGATTTATTCCATTATTCTAACCCTAACCCACTCAAATTTTGTATAAATAAAGACACATTTTACAGTTTTTTGTAATCCCTAAAGAAGACCCCAAATATTTCCCAATTGCCACACCAATGCTCTGTTCTCCTTGCAGGTGGTGTTGGTTTCTCTTCTTTCCTTGGAATGCAGTGACTGAATTCCATTAGTTTGTTCTATGCTTCCAATACTTCATAGATAGCAAAAGTGTTGCACCTCTATGTCAGGACTTTTTGCTTCTCCCTGTTGTTGGTATTTTTTCTATGTTTTTGGGTTTTGTAGGGGTATTTATGTGTATGACTTTTTTGGTACCTTGAAACACCAATATAATCCTACGTTATCTGTTATTTCCATACTAAAGCATTGTTGTTTCTCTTCTTTGTTAGCTTGGAGGTTGAGATGATTGGAAAAGCGCAGAGGATGGGTCTGTTGACAACACCATACGCTTTCAATCCTGATGAAGCCACGGCCATGGCAAAAGCTGGAGCTGACATTGTAGTGGCACATATGGGACTCATAACTTCTGGGTCAATTGGTGCAAAAACAGCAATTTCACTGGAGAACGGCGTAGGAAGTGTACAAGCTATTGCAGATGCTGCCCATGCGGTCAACCGCACTATATATTATAGTGCTCTGCCATGGAGGTACTGTGTGATCAGTCCCAGTAAACTTGCATTTTGTTTATTGTATTCTCTTAAATTTCCATTGTCTCACTTTCGCGTAATTGTATAGATGGATCAAATACTTGCCGCATACAGGAAGTCATCCAGGCAATGGTGTTCCACACTAAACAAATTAGCTCAAGGTGCATGCCACATTCCAATGTCATTTTTTCAATATTGTCAGACATGCATGGCAGACTTCAACACTTTGACACTCATCGGCACTCCATGTTTAGATTAAGAACTTTTTCATATATAATTTATCTTTATAAGCACAATATGACAAGTTAGTAGTGCATATGTAGCAACATTGCACATAGGGGAGCACTTCCAAGCCACTCTACTCCTGCTGCAATAGATGGACTACACCAAGGAAGTTAAAGGTGATGGGACTGTCGTCAAAGGTGAGCTGAAAAATTCTAGCCTGTGTGCTTTGTAGGATGTTTATGGTTTGATGAATTGAACTGTTGCTTATGATTTTTTTTGTATTTGGCAGTGAAATTGACTGGCAAGCTGCAAGATGGGACTGTGTTTTTCAAGAAGGGTTATGAAGATGAGGAGTTGTTCGAGTTCAAAACAGATGAAGGTGACATTTAGTTTCTAATGTTATTGCTGTTGCCATAACATCATTTAGTTTAGAAAGGTTCGGAAGACAGTCAATTCTGTATAGAGCAACAACTCTCTTCTCTAACTTAATTAAAAATAATCTTCCTTCTGCAGCATAATGTATTTAGGGAATTCGCTACGTACTTGCTGCCTGTCATTTAGGGACTTCTGTTTTGTTATGGGAGTCACAACATGCTCCACTTCCTGTGAAAATATGTTATTGTTAGGTTTTCCTTTCACTTTAATATAGCAATATAACATAATCACAAGAAAGCACACACAAACTTGCATGATAAAAAATTACTTATGACTTTGTTTGAAGATTTCTTTTTGTGAGTATTGCACTTACTTCAGTTATTTTGGGCTTTTCTTCTGGTTGATTCCCATTCTCAAAGCTCTGTAACTTCAAAAAATGTCGGATATGCTTAAAATGGTTAAAATCAGATAACTTAATCTGAACTGTAATGTACAGTACCTTTGTTACTGGTAGGGGCGTTGTTTCTGTAGCAACTATTTGTTGCACTATCAGTTGCAAAAATCAGATAACTCATGCTGCACGTGCAAAAATCTTGTTTGTTATTATCAGTTGCTGATGCTTTTCTAAATACCGAATAGCTTCATTTTTGTTTGATATATAAAGTGCGGGGTAATAGCCAATCTTACCTCCAGTTCCTCATTAAGTTTCTTTAGTGACTCTACCTTGGCAGTATCCACAACAGGTACCTTAGCGTTAACCATGTAAATTTATTCTTTGTTAGTTTCATGTTATGACATTTTCTGAAATTTTCTTTTCCTTCACTTCCCGCAGCTTGAACTTACAAATATGGGCAATGCTGATTTCCTTCGGTTTCCAAGTAGCCGTGAGGTTAGATATATCATACCTCTCTCTTTGGAAACACTAGACAACTTTATTTACAGTTGCTTCCATGAAACACTTTGCTAATTTTGGCTACACTTTTTACTGAACCACAGTGTGAGGGTCTCCAATGAACTTGGAGGTGGACAAACAAAAGGTGCAAAGTTCTCAGTCATAGTGGCAGTTTCAACATCCTTCCTATTAGGTTTCATTTACACTGCTGTAGTTTTAGCCTCCAAGAGTCACTTCCCCAAATTGTTCACTACAAAGCTAGAAGTTGTAGGAGAGACATCCAAGCTTGCACACCTACTAGCTGGAACTATTCTCCTCTACAGCATCCTACCTGTTCTTCAAGGTACCTCTCCATCCAAATGAATTTATTACACATCAAATGCCAACATTCGACTTAGAAATAACTTTCTTGAATTTGCAGGGGTAGCAGTTGGTGCAGGGTGGCAAGTCCTAGCTGCTTTTATAAACATCTTGGCGTTAAGGTACATAACGCACCTGATCCCCCTCTCTCTACCCATATTGTTAACTTCTTAAATCAAAATTTCTCACTTGCTTCTCTATATTTGATCAGGGTATCTGGTCAGGAATGTTAGCAGGGGGTGTGCTGCAAGCAGCCATTCTAGTGTATGTATTGTACAGAACAAACTGGAACAAAGAGGTACCAGAAATATATCAACTAGTTCTAAATTTGACCCCATCTCACAATTGTGATGCTTCTAATTTAGTTGGTCACTCCACTAACCTTCTAATGTCTCAAAATTTAATTTAAGCAGGATGGTATGTTATGTCGAATTTGTGGTGATATAACAATATAAATTAAAAAGTCACACACTATCAGGGGGTGTCGAATTTAAGCAGGATGGTATGTTATGATTGATTAGTTGGTTACCCCGGACAATAGTTCTGATGAACCCCTAAAGTGAAATGTTTGCTGGGTTTCACAACAAAATTTTTTCTCCTGGAACTAATAAAAATGTTCTTTCTTATGCAATTGTAAGCACAAAGCACTTTCTTCATTGCTTGCCCAGAAATACTCCACTTGGTAGACTTCTGTTAATGTTTGACTTCTCCTGTCACAAGTTGCTTTTATTTACACGCATGATTATTTTTCCAAGAAAGTAAAGATATGACTAATTAGCCACAAATTGTCTCATGTTTAAATTGCAGATATGTGACATGGTTGCTGTGAACTGATTTTAAAATGGATTGCAAGGTTTTCTCTGATCTTCTGATTGTTTTCTGAAGATCTTAAATACTTGGTAGCTGAGAATGCTTACGTTTGAATCTCTTTTAATTGTGGTTGCTAGAAGCCTAGAGCTATGACTGGATCAATCCCATTTGAGGAGGCTTTGGCACCTAGCTACTCTCTATTCAACACGTCTCTATCCCAACTCCAAGAGTTTCTTGAGAAGAGGCCTCATTGGTATGTTGCAACTGTGTAATCATACAATGTTTCAAGATCATAAAATTTTTCTCATTGTGTCATTCTCAAACGGGAAAATGATTGAATCAATCTCAAGATTTCGGTAACTTGGTTATAATTGCCAGTATCTTCCTTAATCAAACTCTTTGCCAGCCACTACAGATATCCACATTATTCTTGAACTTGAGATCATTTAGAACAAATCAAAAGGAAATAACTGAAACTTGATTGTGTTCATAAAGTAGTGACTGGGAAGAGAAGCATAAATTGGTCCAAAAACCAATTTTTTTTTTATTAACATAACAGAACAAAACCTCATGTATTTTGTTCATGTTCACTAGCATTACAATTCATTACCATGCCACTACAGCTTCATTACAAACTGAAACAGGGAGGACACAATTTGAACATTGCTCCCATTTATCAATGTATTTTGTTCATGTTACTCTATTTACGCCCATGAATCAAAATTTACTAACAGAATATTTTACTGTAAATCTGTAACAGTATCGGTCTGCTTTTTATTTCTTGACCAATGCATACTACTAGCTGTCTTTTCCCCTGATTCTGTTGTATTCAATTCAAGTGAACTTATTCTATTTAGAATAGCATAATTGTGATTATTGGAGAAACTCTTACGAATCATCAACATGCAAATTACAAGGAAATACGTATTGTAAGGTGGATTCTTACTGGAGGAGACCCATGTGTTGAGGCTTGGCAAGGTGTTCAGTGTGTCTTATCGAACATAACTGGAATGTATGAACATCTTTCTCCAATTCTTTCAGTGATTTGATATTCAACTTAACACTTTATTCAACTCTTGTAATAGTTTGTTGCTGTGACAGAATTCTGAATGGTGCAAATTTGGGAGGAGAGCTGGGCACCAACCTGAATTTGTTTACTTCGGTTATGAATATGTAAGTGGTGTTATTGTCCTTGGTTATCTGCTGGAAAGTGTTTTGTCTATGTTTAGAGTTACCCATCTAATCTTATTTTTGCATATGAATCCGTTTAGGTATGCCTTGTGCCGCCTTAATTGATATATTGATTTTTCTTGTTTCTCAGAGATTTAAGTGATAATCACATTGGAGGAAGCATTCCAGTTAATCTGCCTTATACTCTGAGGAGCTTGTATGTTTTGAGTTTCAATCAAGTTTGTCGTTCCTTGTCTTGTGTACACTCTACCATATCCTACTTAATACACCAATATCGTGGTTGGAAAGGGCGAACAAAATTTTTAAAGATACGCAACCGTATTGTAAAACTTCAGGTACCCTGCTGAAGTGACACTAAAATGCAGGGTGTTTTTTCTAGCTTGTAGTGCTGTCCTCTGAGGTACTAAAGGCCCCTGTTGAGCCTTGCAGTGAGCCATCTGCTCCTGCTGCTGGAACAACACCTGTTTGGTCACTCATAAGAGCTCCATCAAGCGGTTAGATTTCTATTTATATATTTATTTATTTATTTCCTTTGAGCAGTCAAGCTTAACAGGCATTTTAATTGGTTCTTTTGATAGTGAGGTTGAGGTGGAACTCCCTCTTCAAAAATTGTCTTGAAACAAGCATTTGCAGATAAGTGGAAAGACATGAAACTGAAAAGAAGATTTTTGAACTAGTGGAAAGACATGATACTAACAGTTTCCATCTTTTTTATTTTTGGTTGATTGATGCAAAATTAAAGAACTGCATGCAAATATTGTTTAGATTTTATTTAAGCATATTGTGTTGAATATATTCTTCAAAAATGCATCCATCATATTTTATTTTGTTTGTAAGAAACATGAAAATACAGCTTCTAATCTGCTAATGCCCACTGGTTCACTATTTCTGATCACTTTATCAAGAATGTCAATTAGGATTCAATACCAAGTTATGGGTTCTTCTTCAAATTTATGTTCTTTTTGGTACAGAAAACATGTGTTCATCCTGTTCAAATTTTCTCTATTTTATGAAGGTACCCTGTTAGAGAGCATCATCTAAGGAAGTGTCCACTTCATTGAGGAGGAAGAAGAAAGCTCACTCCCTCACTTCAGTGCTAACAGCTCGAAGCAAGGTAACTTGAATTTTTATTTATTTTTTTCAGATTAATAATCTTCCTGATATGTGTTGATACATTTTTTATTTGATCCAATTCAGGTTGCTTAAGCTACAATAAGCCAAAGGAAATCTCCAATGTAGTGGACATTGATGCCACAGATAAGAACAATGAATTGGCAGCAGTGGAGTACGTAGAAGACCTGTATAAGTATTACAAGCTTGCAGAGAGTTGGAGTCAAGTGGGTGATTACATGGACTCACAACCTGAAATTAATGAGAAGATGAGAGCTATTCTAATTGACTGGCTGATCGAAGTTCACAACAAATTTGAACTCATGCCTGAGACCCTTTATCTCACAGTCCATATTGTGGATCAACGGTATATTTGTAGTGCATGTAGATAGATGATCAGTAGCCAATGATGAATTGTAAATGCTGCTGCTGTAATGAATTGCTTGAAAACAATTGTTGGAATTTGCTGATCAGATGTTGTAAATGCTATTTTTAAATTTAATAAAAAGTCATATTAAATTTTATTTATTTGATGCATGTGCTGAATTATACTTACCCATAAGATGTAATCAAAAGTCATTTGATAGCAAAAAAAAAAAAAAAAAAAAAAAAAAAAAAAAAAAAAAAAAAAAAAAAAAAAAAAACACTATTCACGGCTTAAAACCGTGGCTAAAAGTTTAGCAACGGTTTTAAGCCGTGGCAAGTCTGGCCACGGTTTTAAGCCGTTGCTAAACTTGCCACGGCTTAAAACCGTTGCTAAACTTTTAGCCACGGTTTTAAGCCGTGGCTAAAGCATCAACCGTCCTGAATATAAAACCGTTGCTAAAATTTTAGCAACGGTTTATAGCCGTTACAAAAGATTTCGCGACGCCCCTGTAGTCCACGGCTCTTAGCCGTGGCAATGGCTTACGCCCACGGTATAGAACCGTTGCTAATGGGGGTTTTTGGTGTAGTGGTAGTAATCCGTATATGTTTCTTCATATTTTGATTCCGACAGGTTTCTAAGTCATTTCTCTATGATTTATTGTTACGAAATTGTTTGGATTCGATCTTTGTCTTCTCTTTGTGTATGATAGATTGGACAAATATAAATATTTCATGCTTAGCTTCCACTAATTAAAGTGACTGTTCATAGAATTGTG
Source organism: Berberis thunbergii (assembly GCA_003290165.1). Taxonomy (NCBI): domain Eukaryota; kingdom Viridiplantae; phylum Streptophyta; class Magnoliopsida; order Ranunculales; family Berberidaceae; genus Berberis; species Berberis thunbergii. Next base: position 164,518 of record QNQO01001399.1, read on the forward strand.
TGTTAGTAAGAATCTTGCTAAGTCCCAAGAGTGGAAAGAACAAGTAAAAAATGTGGATTCATGGCAATGGAGATTGATGTATTGATGTTTTTTTGTAGTATTGTTTTTAATGGATCGAGAATGGGTAAATGCGGATCGATTATCTGAAGAGTACAAGAAAGGGGTGGAAGAGTTTTGTGCTTATGCAACTAAGAATGCTAAAAATCCAATGTTCATTAAATGTCTGTGTCGAAAATGTTTAAATGTAAAAGAGGTTAGTGGTCAAATGAAGTTGCACGAGCATTTAATGTGTCATGGTATTGACAATACATATAAGGTTTGGACATATCATGGTGAGAGCAAAGATAAACGTAGCTCAATTGGCAAACGTAAACATAGAATCCCTTGAAGGCTGGTATTAAGGCAGAAGCAAGGATTAGTAAGAAGGGGATGTCGTGGCCATGGAAAGGTAATGAACGTGATGCATCAGAAGCAAGAACCACCCGATTTGGCTGGCCCTGGATGAATCACGATCAAGAAAATGACACTGCTCATCATAGAAGTACTGAATCTCTTGTGAAGCCAGAAACACACGTGGGGAAATTCAACAGGTCAGGCCATAATGAGGCTTCAGGGTCATGGTCCTCTTCTTTCAATGTTAACAGCACAAGTAGTGTGAGCAGTAGTGGCAGTACTAATAGTAGTGCTGTTCAAAAAGTTGACATGGAAACCGATTGCTTAGATTATGAAATCTTATGGGAGGACTTGACAATTGGAGAACAGATTGGACAAGGTAGTAATCTCTGCATCTTCTGCAGATTCTGTCTACACCTTATTAATGCAGTTAGAGAATACAATTTTCTGCTAAGTTTCATCTTTACAAGGCTGCTCTTTAGGGTGTTCTCCTAATCATGAGGGTAATTAGAAGGGAGATCTCTTATATGATAATGTAGTTATGATATCAATTGAAGATCAAACTAGTTCTATCAAATTCAATACAAGATAGCCAGGAATTGACAATTGATTTTGTTAATGTGTTTGTTGTTTTCTTTCCATTTGTTGTGTGATTGTGTTTGTTGCTTCAATTGCTGAAAAATGTACTAATAATTGACATGTAATGACTTCTTCGGTATTGCTGTTCTTGTACAAAACTTGCAGCAAGAGACAAGAGTTCCTGATGTGGATATCCGTGGTTCCTTTAAGGTAGATGAAAACTTGGACACTGATACATTGGAGCAGCAATTGGATGAGGTAACTAAGAAGAGGAAAGAGTTGCAACAGAAGGAAATCGATCTGCAGGCTATCATCATGGCCCAGAAACTAATGGAAAAGCCGAATAACTCTGGTTCGCAACGTAAAAGGCCAAAAAAGGCTGCTCCCAAGGTAAATTGGTATTTCCAATTTTTCTTTGATATTTAAAATTTCTTTGGTTTGTTCAGTTTTAGTTTTGTAATATAGTTACTTGAGGTTTATAACATGCTCATAAATCATAATAAAATTCTAAAAATGAGTAGATGGTATTCAGTTTTGCCGAAAAATACATTCTCTTTAGTCTATTTAAGTTGTTTTTTTAAAACAAAATAATGTGAATTGCAGGCAAATGCTCAGATCGTTGCTGACATGGATGAACATAACAGTAATGTGCAGAACGAACAACAGGACAATGATGCTTCTAAGATCAAGGTTTGGCTTTTAACTTCATTTTTAGAATTTTCCACGTTGATTTAGTTGTTGAGTTTCACTTAAGCTTGTAGTTGTTGATTTTCACTTAAGCTCTTAGTTGCTGAGTGCTTCTGTATCCTGTGTACTTGTCTTTTTAGTAGTACTTCCTTGCATTTAAAGGCATAAGATAGGTTTCCAGGTTTTTTAGATGAGCCTGTCTACGAAGTAGTAGGAAGTTTAATAACATTTAGCATTACCCGAGGCACACTAGCAGTTCTCATAGTTGATTGTGGAAATGAGCAAGTGGGTTGCTTGAGTGTGAGACCCTTGTGTGGGCGGACTTGAGGGGGAGGGTGAGGGTGAGGGTTGGAGCCCAATAGGCCCAACAGGCCCGTGGATCCCAAGAGGAGTTGGGCTAGCTACCAAGGGGAAACATAGTCCCATATCGCCTGGGTAGGGAAGGATGATGATCTTTATATGTGAAGGGTCATCTCCCCATTGTATAGAGGCCTTTTAAAGCCGTGCGGGCCGGATGGTAGCCCAAAGCGGACAGTATCTGTACAGTGCGGGAGGCGGGTCGTCACAGTTTGGTATCAGAGCCTGACCCAGCCGGAAATGTGCCACGTGGAGGTGGGCCCTCGGGCAACGTGGACGTTGTGCCTGTGTGGCCAACGAGGACGTTGGGCCTTAAGGGGGGTGGACTGTGAGACCCTTGTGTGGGCGGACTTGAGGGTGAGGGTTGGAGCCCAATAGGCCCAACAGGCCCGTGGATCCCAAGAGGAGTTGGGCTAGCTACCAAGGGGAAACATAGTCCCATATCGCCTGGGTAGGGAAGGATGATGATCTTTATATGTGAAGGGTCATCTCCCCATTGTATAGAGGCCTTTTAAAGCCGTGCGGGCCGGATGGTAGCCCAAAGCGGACAGTATCTGTACAGTGCGGGAGGCGGGTCGTCACATTGAGACATGCAGAGTGAACTCGTAAAGGCATGTCAAAGGCACGCAGAATGATACAGTTCTATGAGAACTGCTGTAGCCTTGTAGGGTACATACTTGCATGTAATAACATATGAATATGAATGCTCATGAAGAATGCTGAGTCAATACCCTAGTATATGAGATGTGTTAAGATCATGCTTTAGTAGTGCATTACATAGTGCTTGGGTTAGGATATTGGATCTTTGATAATTCAAAAGTTACTGTTGTCTATCCTAGTTTATGGTTATTGGATATCTTGTTTCTGTTTCCTTGGTTTAATTTGTTTCTGAATTCCTGAGGTTTCTTGTTGCAGAATGCGCCATCAGTGATGGTAACCAGTGAGAATGCAAATTCATCCAAGTCAGCAGTGGAGTTTAAAGAAGGGATGCTTGTAGAAGTCAGTAGTGAAGCTGAGGGTTCTGTTGGTGCTTGGTTTACTGGAGTGATTGTTCAATCAGCTGGAGATGATAAATACTTAGTGGAGTACAAGTGCAACGAAAATGAACTGTTGAGAGAAGAAGTGGATAATTTGCACATCAGGCATGAGCCCCCTGCCCATCCGGATGTTGACTGTTTCAGTCAGTCTGAGGAAGTTGATGCTAGGTACAGTAATGGATGGTGGTCTGGTGTGATTTCAAAGGTTGTTAGCGACAAGATGTACTCTGTCCACCTCAAGGAGAAGAATGAAGAATTGGAGTTTGGGCATTCTGATTTGAGGCTTCATTATGACTGGGTTGATGGAAAATGGACCAGACCTTCACAGGTATAACGTTTCTTCATCTGATGGTTAACAAAGCTATTAAATTTTTTTGCCTAAGCATCCATGAACAATGTTTTCAACTTCTCTAAGACTCCTGTAATTACCTGTTGTAGTAATGTTTGACATGCTAAACTGATAGTTGTGTGACCGCTTTAGCTTTTCATTACGAGGGTAGCATTTCTTGTAAGCATCCATGAACAATGTTGTCAACTTGTATTACTTAAACAAGATTCCCGTAATTACCCCTGTTTAGTAATGTTTGACATGCTAAACTGGTAGTTGTGTGAACTCTAGCTTTTCATTACAAGGGTAACATTTCTTATCGGTGGTTATATCAGTTTGTACTTGATTTCTGATGTGGTTATGTTGCTATATGCTTCCATCTTTCATTTGAACTTCTGTTGTCATTTACTAATTGTGTCATTCCATGCCTCCTTCACAATTTAGTGTCTCAGAGTCTTATCACCTCTATACTATCAGAAGGGTTGTCAGTAGACTACTTGGCAACATTTTGTTTTCTGAAGTTTTTTACATGTTATAAACTATTGTGCTAACCCAGAATCTCCTAATTAGAAGCTCATAATACTAGTGACCTACAATAAGGTTAGTATTGTTTCGCTTACTAGCTGAATGTTGAAGCTTGATAATTTCACTCATATAGAATTGACACCGTCTGATGATATTGCAGGTATGAGAGCACCTGTTCGGCCTCCTCATGGCCATCCTTCTCAATGTAGTTCTCAAATGTTTTCACAATCTTCATCATCTTCTTGTGATTAATCTTGTCCTTGTGCATTCTGTTTCTGCAGGCCATTGATAGGCTTCCTTTAGTTCCCGGAGTTCTTGAGCTCGTTGGAATTGGTTATTCTAGGATAAGTTCCACACCTATTACTGCTACTATATATATATATATATTAGTTGAGAAGGCTGCTATCAAGAAATATAGTTGGACCTTTAGTCATTTACATTTATCTTACTGATACAAAACCCTTTGTGTTTGGCAGTGGTTTTCATATATATAGTAGCAATAATAGGTGTGTTCTTATATTTCAGGTTAAGATTTATATACCGACTTAGTGTGTGTGTGTGTTGTTATACTTATACAATGCCATGATGCAATTTCAGGTTATGCGAGGATACAATTTGAAGTGGTGGTAGAATCTGAGAAACATTCAGCGGTGCCGCAATGTACAGACGAAGTTAGGACTGTAGGAGAAGCTGTTGGCCATTTCATTTCGTGGCCAAAAAAGCTGGTGTATATATATGATAGCATATTAACAATTTTGTATGAATGCTTAAATTATATTTTGAATGAATGAGAAATAGTTAGTTATCATGTTGTGTCTTTATTGATTGATTGAACGTTGTCATTATTATATTAAATATTATATTTAGCCCAGAAAATCGGTATCGGAAAAATAGAAAAAACAAATCAAATAACTTATATAGCGCTCAAATTAGCGCTATCTAAGTTTAACATATATACTACAATAGCGCTTCTTTAAGCGCTATCTAAGAACAATCTAATTACTTCCATAGCGCTTATTTACGCGCTATCTTAGCAGATAAACAAATCTAATTTAAAAAAATCATTTAAATTAAATAGCGCTTAACAAAGCGCTATTCAAGCTAATTTAAAAAAAATTAGCGCTTACATAGCGCTTTAGAAGGCGCTATTGAAGTTAATTAAAAAAAAAAAAAACGCTTAGATAGCGGATTTTAAAGCGCTATTCAAGTACGCGCCTTGCATAGCGCTTTTTTGAGCGCTATCTAAGCCTATTTTTAAGCGCTATGCATGCCTATATTTGTAGTAGTGAATAGACTCTCAGATTGGTTTTGATCCAATGGATATCAATGATATTAATTATCCAAAAATGACTTACATTTTATACGGGGGTGCATTACGACTTTACCCGTATTAAAAACCAAGCAAAAAGAGAGAAACAAAATTATTTCTAGCAGTGTGCGAAAAATAAAGAAAAAACCATACCCATACAATGATGGCATCAAGAGATAGCATAAAACACTCACTACCTATAGAATAGCACACACTATTCTCCATACTAAGAGGCTGTTTAAGAAACCATACAAATCCAGCCAACCAAAAAACCGCAAATTGCAAAAGCCATTGCCACACATAACCAAACCACAGAGTCTGTCCAAAGAGCACAGATTCTGTCCAAAAACGCAGAGCAAACCACATATGCTGTCCTCAAAGCACTTCCACACGCAGACTGCAAAAGGTGAAAAATTGAAATTGCAATTTCGGCAGCCAAAAACAAAACAGTGATCATGCTGTCCAATTGAGACAGAGTACTCTGTCCAACACGCAGAGAACTCTGTCAAGAGATCCAAAACATAGTCTTGCATAACCCTATTGACTTGCCCTCGCCAGAAATACGAAATAGCACCATCAAGATCTACTGAAACACACCATCCAAACATAAATAAATCTGTCCAGCAAGAACTAACTGTCCTGAAACAGGGTACCAGAAAACGTCCAGCCCTACAGTCCACGCTATCCGCAAGCAGGCAGCATTGTATTGGTGCTTAAAACCCACGAAATGTCCCTCCAGTCGCCCTGTCAAAACAGAGTATATCCCCTGTTTTTTCAGATAAATACAAACTCCTATTTAACCCCATTGATCCAACACATGCGCTGAATTGAAACCCCATATACTTCCATACCCAAATAGGAGCAAAGAAATTTACGCTCAATTATAGGCCGGAGGACGAAGATATGTCGTCTTATTCTTGTCAAGAATAATTAGGGACTTTATTCTTTTAGGAAGCGATCCCATGAATAAGTACGAGAACTATGCTCCTTTTGAGCTAAAGCAGCCAATGCGTCAGCCACTGAGTTGGTCTCTCTAAGCACATGAATGCAATGCCATCCCGTATCCTTTATCATCGCCCGAATCTCTCTCCACCAATTACTGAGGAACCAAGGTATTTTAGTTTGTTGGAAAAACCATTGTTTAACCATCATGGAATCCGTTTGAATGACACATGGTCGGACCCCCTGGGCAACACAGAATCTCAAGCCTTCAAGCAAGGCCCTCGTTTCCGCCGAATTATTTGTTCCTTCTCCGAAACAACATTGCCTAGCCGCCACAAAATGACCCTTTTCATTTCTAATAACAAAACCGCCAGCAATATTCTTCCCCCTGCAAGATCCATCCACATTGAGCACATACCATCCCATAGGAGGAAAAGTCCAATACACCACCCTGGGCGGATTCCGATTTACTTTGGTTTCCTGGATACCCAATCTATTGAGCAAAGCCCCATTATTGTCCTTTGATTTAGGATTAAAAATTTTGCAACGCATTTGATCCAATGATACACTTTAATGATTACATAGCTGAACAAGCACTCCTTCCCATCATAAAGTTTTCTGTTTCGCTGAATCCAAAGCTCCCATAAAACAAAAAGAGGAGTGAGATGAATTAGGGTACCTGATAAGGTAGATTTGTTCGCCTTCCTGAACCACGCCTTTAACATGGTATAGACTTCAACCGGCCTATGAACGTGAATGTCAAAAATCAGATCGAAATGTCTCCACACTCTGCAAGCTAACTCACCCTCCAAGAAAAGATATTTGATAGTTTCCTCCTCAGAATGAACACAACATCCGCATTTAGAGGCCAACTGAAATCCAATTCTTCTAATTTCACCATCTATGGGAATAGCCCTTTTAATAACTTTCCATGTGAATACGGAAATTTTAGAAGGCAAAAGAGGGTGCCATATCCAATTCTAGAAATCATCAATTGTCCCTCTACCACCTAGGATTTTACACACAGAGCTGATAGAGAATATACCATCATTGGTGTGCATCCAAATTCTGGTGTCTCGATCGCCATCATCACCTTGAACTATTGTCTTATAAGCCTCTTGAGCACGTCTTTTCATCCCCGGGTTTAGCATTCTGAAGTTATCCCTGCTCATTAACCTTAAGGAAGGCCAAAAAACATTATTATCCTCGTCCCCATTCCTTATAAATATTTCATCCTTAGCCCACTGTTCTTCAAAGAAACTGACGCTACCTCTAGTAATCATCCAGGTGGAATTTGCCACTATGAAATATTTATGCAACAACAACTCTTTCATGAAAGGTGAGGCCCCAGTTGTAAGTTCCTGCTTTCGGATTGGTACCCCTGGCTTAAAATATTTATTCTTTAAGAAATTAGCCCATAAAGAGTTGGAATATATCAGATTCCAAAGGGATTTAATTCGAAAAGCGATAATAGTGTCGTCCAGACTTCGAACATTTAAACCACCTTCTTCCTTAGTAGCACTGATTTTGTCCCACGCAATCCATTTCCGTTTATGTCTCCCTTCATGATCTCCCCAAAAGAAATCTGCAATCAATTTCTGAATAGAATGCAAAACCTTCACAGGAACCACTTTAGCTGCTATAGTATAAAGCGGCATAGACAATAGGACATGTCGGATCAAAGTCAATCTTCCCCCAGGCGACAGCAATCATGATTTCCATCCTTGAATTCTATTGTGGATCTTATTAACCAAATCATCATAATAGGAAATTTTGCATCTACCTTGATAAATGGGAACTCCAAGGTATGTGAACGGGGACTGTTTATAAGAAAAGCCTGTCCATAATCTGATCTTGATAAGTTTTTCGGCACTCACTTTTTCATCAATCATGAATGAGCTTTTTGTCGTATTAATTTTCTCTCCTGATGCCCGACAGTATCTATCAATAAACTTCATACATCCTGCAATGGATTTTTTCCTACCATTCAAAAAAACCAATGAGTCGTCAGCATATAAGAGGTGAGTAATCGGGGAGGCCGTCCTTGGAGCATGATAAAAACCAATTTCCCATCTTCGAAAACCTCTAGAGAGTCCTCTACTTAGTACTTCCACAGCAATGACAAAGAGCAAGGGGGAGAGAGGATCGCCTTGTCTAAGACCCCTGGAAGATCTGAAATACCCGTCATACTTGCCTTGCATCAACACCGAAAAACCACATTGAAGGGTTTTCCACGTATATCTTGGTGTCATTTTTTTTTTGAATTGATTATTTGCTTACATTTAATATTGGTTTGACGATATTAGTTTATTCAAATTCCAACCCAAACAATAGGCTCTCAGATTGGTTTTGATCCAACGGATAACAATGATAGTAAATAATTAGTTGGTTTTACCAATTAAAAATGGCAACCACTAGTTACAATGATTGATTTTGTGTCCTAAAAATATTTACAAAAACATGATGCTCCAGTTTTTCTTTCGCTTCCAACTTCTCTCATTTTTTCATTAGTAAAAGTACGAAACAATTGCTAGGTAATCTAAAGTTCTAATTATAACACTTAGATTTAACCTAGATTGTTATTTTTGTTAATTATATATTGTTATCTTCTTTATTTTGAATTAGTTTATGTCTCTTTTAAAGTCTATAATCAATGTCTTTACATTATTAAAAGAGCTATTCCCATAGATGGTGAAATTAGAAGAATTGGATTTCAGTTGGCTTCTAAATGCGGATGCTGTGTTCATGCTGAGGAGGAAACCATAAAACATCTCTTCTTGGAGGGTGATTTAGCATGTAGAGTGTGGAGACATTTCGATCTGATTTTTGACATTCACGTCCATAGGCCGGTTGAAGTCTATACCATGTTAAAGGCGTGGTTCAGGAAGGCGAACAAATCTACCTTATCAGGTACCCTCACTCATCTCACTCCTCTTTTTGTTTTATGGGAGCTTTGGATTCAGCGAAACAGAAAACTTTATGATGGGAAGGAGTGCTCGTTCAGCTATGTTATCATTAAAGTGTATCATTGGATCAAATGTGTTGCAAATTTTTTTAACCCTAAATCCAAGGACAATAATGGGGCTTTGCTCAATAGATTGGGTATCCCGGAAATCAAAGTGACCCTGACTCCGCCCCGGGTGGTGTATTGGACTTTCCCTCCTATGGGATGGTATGTGCTCAATGTGGATGGATCTTGCAGGGAGAAGACTACTGCTGGAGGTTTTGTTATTAGAAATGAAGAAGGTAACTTTGTAGCGGCTGGACAATGTTTTTTCGGAGAAGGAACAAATAATTCGGCAGAAACGAGGGCCTTGCTTGAAGGCTTGAGATTTTGTGTTGCCAAAGGTGTCCGACCATGTGTCATTCAAACAGATTCAATGGTGGTTAAACAATGGCTTTTCCAACAAACAAAAATTCCTTGGTTCCTAAGTAATTGGTGGAAGGAGATACGGGCGATAATAAAGGATACGGGGTGGCATTGCATTCATGTGTTCAGAGAGACAAACTCTGTAGCTGACGCCTTGGCTACTTTAGCTCAAAAGGAGCATAGTTCTCGTTCTTTTTCGTGGGGATCGCTTCCTAAAAGAATAAAGTCCCTAATTATTCTTGACAAGAATAAGACGGCATATCTTAGACTTCCGGCTTTAAAATGAAAGTGCTATTCTACAGGTAGTGTGTGTTTTGTGCTATCTTTGGATGTCACCATTTGGTTTAGTATGGGTATGGTTTTGTCGTATTTTGTTTAGAAATATGTTCTGTTTATCGCTTTCTGCTTAGTTTTTAATACGGGTAAAGTCGTAATGTACCCCCGTATAGAATGTAAGTCTCTTTTTTGATAATTAATTAAGGTCTGGCATCCCATAGCTGCCCCTCCCCTCTGGAGGTTTTAATTAAAAAAAAAAAAAAATCAATGTCTTTACAAGTTGTGGTGAACCAAGAACTTTCGAAAGAAAAATAATTTAGAAGAACTCAATTGAAAAATTTAGCACAAGATATAAAATTGCAATGAACTTTATAGAGAAATTGCAAAAAACTTGGTATATATAAAACATAAAGAAGTTCTGGAACATCTAAAGCAAGAGTAGTTGGGTATCTTGCAAAAATGAAGAAGAAAAATATGAAAATTAAGAGATAGAAACATACCATGAGTAAAAAAGAGATCATAGAATTTTTTATAATATATATTCTTTTAGGAAACAAAATTAATTGGATTAGCTCAACTATACCTACCTGCATTTTTTTAATTGGTTAAGCCAACTGTACTCATTATTTATTATCACTATTATCTGTCAGATCAAAACCAATCTGAGAGCTTATTGTTTGAGTTGGATTTTGAGTAAAAAATTTTGAGTCCCAAGATCCCAACCCTTGATAGAATTTCATTTGTAGTTGTTCCCAACACTAACAACCACATTCTAAAGCATTTTTGTCGTAATGTTTAATAACTCCTTTGCAATATCAATCCATTATCTTCATGATATATGTCTGATTTAGAAGACCTGGAGCAACAGCCGAAGAACACATCTAAAGGCCCCATTAAAAAAATTTGCTGACACTGTAACTATAAAAAATAATGTCCTTTTGTCTATGCCGATTTACACTATAGCAGCTACAGTGGTTCCTATGAGGGTTTTGCATTCTATTCAGAAATTGATTGCTAATTTCTTTTGGGGAGATCATGAAGGGAGACATAAACGGAAATGGATTGCGTGGCAAAAAATCAGTGTTACTAAGGTAGAAGGTGGCTTAAATGTTCGAAGTCTGGACGACACTATTACCGCTTTTCGAGTTAAATCCCTTTGGAACCTGATGCATTCTAACTCTTTATGGGCAAATTTCTTAAAGAAAAAATATTTTAAGCCAGGGGTACCAATCCGAAAGCAGGAGCTTAAAGCTGGGGCCTCACCTTTCATGAATGAACTGTTGATGCATAAAAATTTCATAGTGGAAAATTCCACCTGGATGATTACTAGAGGTAGCGTCAGTTTCTTTGAAGAACAATGGGCTAAGGATGAACTATTTATAAGGAATGGGGACGCGGAGACTAATGATATTTGGCCTTCCTTACGGCTAATGAGCAGGGATAACTTCAGAATGCTAACCCCGGGAATGAAAAGTCGTGCTCAAGAGGCTTATAAGACAATAGTGAAAGGTGATGATGGCGATCGAGACACCAGAATTTGGATGCCCACTAATGATGGTATATTCTCTATCAGCTTTGTTTGTAAAATCCTAGGTGGTAGAGGGACACTTGATGATTTCTGGAATTGGATATGGCACCCTCTTTTGCCTTCTAAAATTTCCGTATTCACATGGAAAGTTATTAAAAGGGCTATTCCCATAGATGGTGAAATTAGAAGAATTGGATTTCAGTTGGCTTCTAAATGTGGCTGTTGTGTTCATTCTCAGGAGGAAACCATAAAACATCTTTTCTTGGAAGGTGAATTAGCATGTAGAGTGTAGAGACATTTCGATCTGATTTTTGACATTCACGTTCATAGGCCGATTGAAGTCTATACCATGTTAAAGGCGTGGTTCAGGAAGGCGAACAAATCTACCTTATCAGGTACCCTCATTCATCTCACTCCTCTTTTTGTTTTATGGGAGCTTTGGATTTAGCGAAACAGAAAAATTTATGATGGGAAGGAGTGCTCGTTCAGCTATGTAATCATTAAAGTGTATCATTGGATCAAATGTGTTGCAAAATTTTTTAACCGTAAATCAAAGGACAATAATGGGGCTTTGCTCAATAGATTGGGTATCCAGGAAACCAAAGTAACACTGACTCCGCCCCGAGTGGTGTATTGGACTTTTCCTCCTATGGGATGGTATGTGCTCAATGTGGATGGATCTTGCAGGGAGAAGACTATTGCTGGAGGTTTTGTTATTAGAAATGAAGAGGGTAACTTTGTGGCGACTAGACAATGTTTTTTCGGAGAAGGAACAAATAATTCGGCGGAAACGAGGGCCTTGCTTGAAGGCTTGAGATTTTGTGTTGCCCAGGGTGTCCGACCATGTGTCATTCAAACGGATTCCATGGTGGTTAAACAATGGCTTTTCCAACAAACAAAAATACCTTGGTTCCTAAGTAATTGGTTGAGGGAGATACGGGCGATGATAAATGATACGGGGTGGCATTGCATCCATGTGTTCAGAGAGACAAACTCAGTGGCTGACGCCTTGGCTACTTTAGCTCAAAAGGAGCATAGTTCTCGTACTTATTCGTGGGGATCGCTTCCTAAAAGAATAAAGTCCCTAATTATTCTTGACAAGAATAAGACGGCATATCTTAAACTTCCGGCTTTTAAATGAGCATGAATTTCTTTGATACTATTTGGGTATGGAAGTATGAGGGTATTAGGAATCAATTCAGCGCATGTGCTGGATTAGTGTGGCTAAATAGGAGCAACATATATCTGAAAAAACAGGGGATATACTCTGTTTTGACAGGGCGATTGTCTGGAAATTTCATGGGTTTTAACCACCAATATAGCGCTGCCTGCCTGCGGATAGCGTGGCCTGCATTGCTGGACGTTTTCTGGTACCCCTGTTTCGGGACAGTTATGTCTTGCTGGACAGCTTTATTTCTGGTTGGACGGAGTGATTTCAGTAGATCATGATGGTGCTATCTTGTATTTCTGGCGAGGGCAAGACAATGGGGCTTTGCAGGATTATGTTTTAGCTCTGTGGACAGCTTGTTCTGCGTGTTGGATAGAGTACTCTGTCTCGTTTGAACAGAGTGATCACTGCTTTGGTTTTGGTTGCCGAATTTGCATTTACAATTTACAAACTTTTGCAGTCTGCGTGTGGAAGTGCTTTGAGGACAGCATATGTGGTTCGACTCTTGTAATCTGCGTTTTGGACAGACTCTGTGCTCTTTGGACAGACTCTGCGGTTTGGTTAGGTGTGGAAATGGCTCTTACAATCTGCGGTTTTTTGGATGGCTGGATATGTATGGTTATTAAGTATAGAGAATAGTGTGTGCTATTCTATAGGTAGTGTGTGTTTTGTGCTATCTTTGGATGCCATCATTTGGTTTAGTATGGGTATGGTTTTGTCGCATCTTTTTAGAAATATTTTTTGTTTCTCTCTTTTTGCTTGGTTTTTAATACGGGTAAAGTCGTAATGCACCCCCGTATAGAATGTAAGTCAATTTTTTGATAATTAATAAAGGTCTGGCATCCCATAGCTGCCCCTCCCCTCTGGATGTTTAATTTAAAAAAAAAAAAATTCATCTGCTCCTCTATTTGACAAAGTCTCTTATTTTTTCTTACAAATTCCTATATATAGTTGGTTGCCCCCAATGACATAATCACACTAGAAGCAATCTAATCAATTAACATTCCAGGCCAATCTAATCAAATAGCGCCACTTACAATTATAAACACTAGTCCGTAACCTCGTGCTATGCACACATAATTGTTATGTCTCAAATATAATGTAAATGTGTTACCATGATCTTGTAGCTCGTAGTAACCCTCGGACAGAGTATAGTTATATTGTATTTGTGTACCTCTTTTGTGAATATCTCCTTTACCATATAAAATGTGAGTAATTAACTTTGTGTCTGACTTAAACATGCAGGACGTGATGAAGGGGACACTTCTCACAACGGTCTCCTCCTTCATTGAGATGCGTCCTTGGGGGAGTGACTCCCGCCATGATTTGTCTCCTTCGTATCGTATCTCTTCTCTAAAGAAAGAGATACGTTGCGCATGAAGTTTAGCCCTTTAACTATGTTTATGGTTCGTTATTAAATGGCTATTTGGGCTTTAGTGATTGGGCCTTTATCCTCATCTAGCATGAGGTGTTTGTTCCTCGTGATGGATGATCTTTGCCACATGTACAGTCATGATCAAAGGAGTATTTAATGTATCATCAAAAGACCTGGAACAATAGCCAAAAACCACATCTAAATGCCCATTCATAAAACCTCGCTAATACTGTAACTATAAGAAATAGTAACCACACTTCAATTACAATTCACTAAGGAACAAAGAAATATTTACTATGCAAAGTTTTTCTATATGTTCCTCTATTTGACAAAGTCTATAATTTTTTCTTACAATTTCCTATTTATAGTTGCGTGCACCCAATCAATAGTACTCGTGGTTGTGTAAGTATGGCTGCATTGTTTACTTCCGTTGAAAGAGGGAGAAGAAAGAAAAAGAAGTTGAAGGGTTGATTGTTAGGGTTTTGTTGGAGGCTCACATGTGTGTATTGGATCCATTTTTTGCCGAATTTTGGTGTCGTTTATTTTGGTATATTCTCCCTTGGTTGAGAAGTTGATTGAAGCTCTTGTGAGGTAACTGATGCGGATTTAACTAACCTAAATTAACAGGTTAATTTAACCCACTTGTAATAACCGCAAGTGCACGGTACCTAACTGGTAGACAACGGCAAGTACGGGTCGATCCCACGAAGAAGGTGGATGCAATTGAATTTTAGAATTTAATTAAACTAATTTATAGGAAATGGGGTTACAGCATTTTTAAAACTAAACTAAAAAATAAATTAAAAATAAGAAAAATAAAATAAGAGATAGATGAAATGGGTTTTTGTGGGCTTGGACTCACCAATGAGTTAGCAAAATTATTTAATCTAAATTACTGAATTTACGAGAAGCTTTAGGGATGAGAATCCCTTGCTTACACCGAATATGTGATCGTTAAAATCCAATTTAAATTATATCATGTTCTTTTAAACCTTAACAAAGTATTTCAAGCAAATACGCTTTTACAAAGTATTAAGTTTCTTTTTAGGGCACACTTAATCAAAGTTTAAGCTTAATATTTTTACCACTTGCTTTGAATATTGATAAAGGGTAATTCTAACTACCAAACATATCAAGTTTAATTACTCGAACATGCAAGGTGAAAGCAATTTATCAAAAATTCAGAAATAAATTGCAATTAACAATTAAGTATACAATTCAGTAAAATAAATCAAATTAATTTATACAACCCATTTAGTTCGTCACAAACTCGATGTGGTGGCACTCAGCAGGTCAGCAAGTGGTCCGACACGAATCCTGAGAAAATTGGTCCAACAGCTTGTGGTGGCTCTTACAGAAACGGGGGTGCAAATAGCCAAAAATCAAAACCAGATTTAAAATTCCCGCGCTACAGTGCCACTGACGCGTCACCGTCTTCTCCAGCGTGACAGGGGTCGCTCCGCCGCTTTCCGTCGCTTCCCGTGATCGTCCTCGGACTCAATTCATCTCCAGAACCTGAAAAAGGGAAATAGAGGGTGAGGAAACAGCTACAAAACCGAAAAAAATAGAGAAGGAAAATGAAACAGGGAGCTCCCTGTTTCACGGTGGTGGCGCTGTTTCGCGAGGTGGTGGCGGTGATGATTGGCCTGGTCGTGACGGTGGTCGCGAGAGAGGGAGTTAGGAAGAAGCTCGAGACGAAGAGAGGCCGAGAAATGAGAGGAACAGACTCTGTCGCGAGGCAAAACAGAGTCGCGAGGCGAAACAGAGTCGCGGTGCGGCTTTGTTTCGCGGCTTTTTGCGGTGGTTCTGTAGCGGCTTTTTGTGCGGTGGTGGAGCTCGTGCGGTGGCGAGGGTGAGGTGAACAGGGGAGAGGAGCAGAGAGTGGTGGTGGAGTAAAAAATTGGACGTGAAACAGGGTTGTCACACCCCTGTTTCACGGTGGTGACGGTGGTGCGCGGTGGTTCGATGGCGAGGGGACTGTGAGTGAGTGGGAGAGGTGACTGCTGAGTGAGTGGAAAAGGGATAGGTGGTGGTGGTGAGGGTGTGGTGAATTTGAGAGAAAGAGGATTGGATTTTTCCTAATTTGCTTCTTTTCCCTTCTCTTTTCTCCCCCTTTTCTCACCCCATTATCCTCTATTTATAGAAAATAGCCAAGATGAATAGGGATGAGATGAGAAGTAGATTCATCAATGAGGGTATGATTGGGTTTGGTTTTAGGTTATGGATTAGGTTATGGATGGGGTTTAGGTTATGAATTAGGTTTCAAGGTTTAGGTTTGTGGGTTTTAGGTTATGAATTAGGATTCAAGGTTTAAGTTTGTGGATTTTTAGGTTGTGAGCTAGGTGTTGGGTGTAGGTTTGTGGATTTTTAGGTTAAGAGTTAGGTGTTGGGTGTAGGTTTGTGGATTTTAGGTTGTGAGCTAGGTGTTGGGTTTAGGTTTGTGTTTTGTTTGATACCACCATTGAAATTGCCTAATTGTCGTTTGTGACTGCTTAATATGGATTTATTGTTTAAGCTCAAATTCCTGCAAAGATATTAAAACGAAATAATTACTATAAAATATAATAATCGAAACACTAACATGTACAAATTAAGGGATATATTCTGTAATAATTATGTGAATATCAAATACCCCCAAACCTATATTTTGCTAGTCCTCGAGCAAAACAATAAAAAGAAAATCCTAACTCACTTTCGCAGGAATCATCGGTTGCACTTACCTTAAACGTGCAACAAGGCTTTAAACCCCTAGATTACCTCTAGTGGACGAGTTATAGTCTCGTGAGGGTTTCCAGACATGTTACCCACAAACATTACTGACTCAATCAAAACTTGGTCAAATAGTGTTCATTTTAAAACTTCAAGAAATGCAGGAAACAAATAGTGTCATTTTAGTGTATCAACAAATCCCCAAATAATTTAATATTCTCCAAAGGTTAGAAAAAAATTCATAATCATCTTCAACTCAATGTGTGTGTGTGGATAGCACTGTCAACATAACTTTTCATTTCAGAGTAAAACAATGACTAAATCTCCTGTAGAAAGTTTGTTTTGACTTCAAACCTCTCATGTCACTCACAATAAAGCACTCAGAGATTTGGTATTTCACTCAGTTTATATGTGAGGAAAAGAGTAAATAATGGAAAACAATCATCTCACATATAGTAATAAGAAGAACGGACTTTTCAAGAATGGAATGAACATGATCTCATGGACAGGAATATCAATTACTTTTGGAAATGTTGAATCAAACACCATAGGTCTTAGTTATTAAATCTCCACATCTACATAACCAACCTTTACCTAAGATCAACTGGGACTTTGTTGGGTTGTAATGGGACTTGGGTAATGGTTAATGGGGGATGTCAAAGGATTCTCACAAAAATTTCTAGAATGTATACACCCATTATACGTACAATTAGGGCTGTCAAGAATAAATCAATGTTGCGCACCATCAATTTTTTTCTTCATTCTCACATCTTTATCCTCATTCACATTCTTCTTCTGTTTCCTTCCATTTTTTTTAATTTTTTTTTCTTTCTTTCTTTTTCTTTCTTGCTTTCTTTCTTTCATAGAGGATTTATGAAATATTTCATATTTTGATCTTTCATGCTCTTTTTACACCAAGTATATTCATCCGTACACATTCCCAGAAAAATTGGGTAAAGGTTAATGGGTTAACAAATAAAAGTTAATCTAAGGCTCAAAAAGCTACAAAAAAATGTTAATGTTATGGGTAAGTTAAAAGGCTAGTTAATGGTGTAAAGAAAAAAAATGCCTAGATCATTTCCTAAGTTCGGGTCAGTATTATGACATCTCAATTGAATAAGCCAAGAAGTTCTAGTGTAATAATTCAATTTTTATGTCATTCCCAAAGCAATTGATCAGAAAAATGAGAATAATGAGATCATCAACGAGATAATACGGACTCAAGAAAAATCAGAGTTTATGTATAACCCTCAGAAAAATAGAAAGGCTCAAAACTTTCAGGGTTAAGTCTCCACTATTATTCTAAGGTTTCTAGTATATATTTCACTCATCAACTTCAAGTTATGCTAACATGGCTCATGGTGCAAAGATAATCGAGTTGAAAAATCTTATGAACCAGATCTAACTTAAGGATCATACTAAACTTTCAGTCTTTATCAATATACCAATATGTCAAGCTGGCTTGCATTTTCTTGAGCATAAAACATTTAAAATTCATTTTCATACTCGTAAAAGACCAAGTTTTCTTGACAGAAAAGCAATTTTTTTTTTAAAGAATAAGAAAAGAAAACACTACGAAAAAATGAAAAATTCACCGACTCATGAACCTACCCCCAAACCTAATCCAAACATTGTCCTCAATGTTTAACAAAATAATTCTTACAAATGAATGAAATAAGTACAGGAGAGGAGGTTAGAACAGTATTACCGCGGTGAAGATTTTACCAATTTCCAAGAAGTCATCCATCAATGAGGCTCACAAACATAAGAATCATGGAGTTTTCATTAGAAATCGATAAAATGCAGACTCGACACTAACAAAGAAAACTAAAAAGAAAAGCAAGTTGTAAGTGAAAATTGTTACGGAGCTAACGAGTATGAGTGAAACACAACTAAATAGGGTACTCGAAAATCAATCCAGACTAACAGCAAAGACATACAACTAAAGCTAGGCAGCCTCCTAAGAGCGCTTGGTTTACTGTCATCAGCCCGACAAATATTCTTCCTAAAAAATGGTGTATCAAATAGTGGAGAGGAAGAACATGACAAACACTTAGTCCATGGTCGTATATCAACAACCTGAACAGTTGAGGATCAGTCCACCAAAATATAGCAATCACATGGGGCACCAAATACACTAGGACATTCCAAAAGTGACCAGTAGTCATACACAACAGATGATCCTTGCGTGCTCCAAAAAGGGAACATCCTATGTCTGGTTCCAAATCGGATGATTGGATAATTTGCACAACAGGATGGTGAAAACTGAAATCCTCACTACAACACAAGGGATCGGTGAAAGTAGCCTTAGTAAATGGCAATGTGATGCAAGTAGATGAGGTGATGGATATATCAGGTGGTACAGGCTCATCACATGAATCATATAGAGATATTGGTCTAGACAACTCATCACCTGAAAATGCATATAGAGATATTCTGACTCTATCTCAGGAAGTGACTCAGCTATCTGACTCAAAGTCATCTCAAGTTTCATGATAGCTTGAGCATTTTGTTGAGAATTAGCTATCAATTCTGTGATGTCCTGAGAGTTTTGTGCTCTAAGTTCAGTGATAGCCTGAGAGTTTTGTTCGAGTATGGTTCCTGTTCGCTGCATGACACGAGTTAAGGCGTCCTCGAAACTAGATGTGTTAGAAGGAGGAACAACTCGATGAAATTGAGACTCAATATCAGGAATGAAAGCTTGAGGAGTCTGATGAGTGTCTAAAGGGCCTTCATGGTACTGACCATGAGCCCATGAGAAGTCAGAATGATAAGCTAGACCTGGATAATAATCTAAATATGGATCATACTCAGGTCGTCTCATGTCATAAAATGAATTGACTTGCTCGAAAAATAGGCTGGATAATCCCTTGTGTTCATTTTTTTTTTAATTTTTTTTTTATTTTAATTTTAATTTTTTTTTTTAAGAAAAGAAAAGAAAATACTACAATTTTTTTTTTTTAAAGCACTAACTCTAAAAATATACACAGACTCACATGCAATCAGCAACCAATAAATGCACAAGAAACATGTCTCCCTAAGCAATCAACGTTTTTTAGATCAATTAACTTTTTATCTTTGGGGGACAATTATTTCTTATGTAATCTTTATGATGCAGCAATGGGTGCTACAAGTTGATCCTAAGAGTGTACACTTTACACCGTAAAGTTCAAAATCAGTAGGCTAGAGTTTTGTTTCAAATAAACTGGATTATCGCACAAGAGAAGGAGGTCACAATGGTCCAATTAAGTACTTCCTTGTGCTACCGCTCTGTAAGCCAATAGATGTGAGAACGATGTGATGTTAAATGCACACTTGAGGCTTGTGTTCCTAACCAAAAACTGTTGGTTACACCAATTCTTCATTTGGATCGTAGCTTACTTATGACTCGGCGTACCGGGTGAATTACCCTTGTGGCAGTGGCCTCTCGGAGTTCATTGAATGATTAAACCCATCGTCACTTTTAGCTTTGGTCAACACAAAAATTATTGGATTCACCTTGGTCTTGGTTGTCCTATGAACACCGTACCTAAAAATGCTCTATCTAACTTGCTAATTGATTTTAATTATGATAGGCTATTGGTTGCACACAGCTGAAGTGATGAGGTGGGGATATCAAGTCCCACAAGTTTCTATTTATAAGCTGGATCTGCTTATTATGAATTACTAAAGTTTATCATCCACAATTACAGAAATTTAACAACCAATCACACAATTTTAAACAATTACACCAAGCACCCTGGTCGCTAATGCGTTGCGTGTGATAGAAATACTTACAGTGTGCGTATTTCGTTCTGCACAAAAAGTTAGCACGATTCAAAAAAAAGTCCGACTTCTCTTTATATGTTTTCAATCAGCACACAAGACATGCAAATAAATTTACTGGTCTTGGTCTTAGAAATCGGATTTCTAAATCATAAAAAATTATTGGGTAACAATTAAAATTGTTTCCCTATAATTTCTTTTGACTTATAAAATTTTGGGTTTTTTTTTTTAATTAAACAAAATGAAAAATAGTAAAAATTAAAAATTATTACACCACACACTCGTAGAACGAGGCTAAAATAAAATTAAAAACTCTTCTCACAAAATAAAAAAATTAAAATTTGCTTGATGTTTTGCAGGATCGTCCAATACACTCGAGAAACGTGTAATCTGTAAAATCAAACACAAAATGAGTGTAAAAAGAACAAAATAAAAATAAATTTTTTGTTTTTTTTTATTTTTAATTTTTAATTTTTTTTTTATAAAATTTTTTTTTTGATTTTTTTTTTAATTAGTGAAATAAATCTTAAATTCAATTATAACGCAACCTTCCCCGGCAACGGCGCCAAAAACTTGATGCGGATTTAACTAACCTAAATTAACAGGTTAATTTAACCCACTTGTAATAACCGCAAGTGCACGGTGCCTAACTGGTAGACAACGGCAAGTACGGGTCGATCCCACGAAGAAGGTGGATGCAATTGAATTTTAGAATTTAATTAAACTAATTTATAGGAAATGGGGTTACAGCATTTTTAAAACTAAACTAAAAAATAAATTAAAAATAAGAAAAATAAAATAAGAGATAGATGAAATGGGTTTTTGTGGGCTTGGACTCACCAATGAGTTAGCAAAATTATTTAATCTAAATTACTGAATTTACGAGAAGCTTTAGGGATGAGAATCCCTTGCTTACACCGAATATGTGATCGTTAAAATCCAATTTAAATTATATCATGTTCTTTTAAACCTTAACAAAGTATTTCAAGCAAATACGCTTTTACAAAGTATTAAGTGTCTTTTTAGGGCACACTTAATCAAAGTTTAAGCTTAATATTTTTACCACATGCTTTGAATATTGATAAAGGGTAATTCTAACTACCAAGCATATCAAGTTTAATTACTCGAACATGCAAGGTGAAAGCAATTTATCAAAAATTCAGAAATAAATTGCAATTAACAATTAAGTATACAATTCAGTAAAATAAATCAAATTAATTTATACAACCCATTTAGTTCATCACAAACTCGATGTGGTGGCACTCAGTAGGTCAGCAAGTGGTCCGACACGAATCCCGAGAAAATTGGTCCAACAGCTTGTGGTGGCTCTTACAGAAACGGGGGTGCAAATAGCCAAAAATCAAAACCAGATTTAAAATTCCCGCGCTATAGTGCCACTGACGCGCCACCGTCTTCTCCAGCGTGACAGGGGTCACTCCGCCGCTTTCCGTCGCTCCCCGTGATCGTCCTCGGACTCAATTCATCTCCAGAACCTGAAAAAGGGAAATAGAGGGTGAGGAAACAGCTACAAAACCGAAAAAAAAACAGAGAAGGAAAATGAAACAGGGAGCTCCCTGTTTCACGGTGGTGGCGCTGTTTCGCGAGGTGGTGGCGGTGATGATTGGCCTAGTCGTGATTGTGGTCGCGAGAGAGGGAGTCAGGAAGAAGCTCGAGATGAAGAGGGGCCGAGAAATGAGAGGAACAGACTCTGTCGCGAGGCGAAACAGAGTCGCGGTGCGGCTCTGTTTCGCGGCTTTTTGCGGTGGTTCTGTAGCGGCTTTTCGTGCGGTGGTGGAGCTCGTGCGGTGGCGAGGGTGGGGTGAACAGGGGAGAGGAGCAGAGAGTGGTGGTGGAGTAAAAAATTGGACGTGAAACAGGGTTGTCACACCCCTGTTTCACGGTGGTGACGGTGGTGCGCGGTGGTGCGATGGCGAGGGGACTGTGAGTGAGTGGGAGAGGTGACTGCTGAGTGAGTGGAAGAGGGATAGGTGGTGGTGGTGAGGGTGTGGTGAATTTGAGAGAAAGAGGATTGGATTTTTCCTAATTTGCTTCTTTTCCCTTCTCTTTTTTCCCCCTTTTCTCACCCCATTATCCTCTATTTATAGAAAATAGCCAAGATGAATAGGGATGAGATGAGAAGTAGATTCATCAATGAGGGTATGATTGGGTTTGGTTTTATGTTATGGATTAGGTTATGGATGGGGTTTAGGTTATGAATTAGGTTTCAAGGTTTATGTTTGTGGGTTTTAGGTTATGAATTAGGTTTCAAGGTTTAGGTTTGTGGATTTTTAGGTTGTGAGCTAGGTGTTGGGTGTAGGTTTGTGGATTTTTAGGTTAAGAGTTAGGTGTTGGGTGTAGGTTTGTGGATTTTAGGTTAAGAGTTAGGTGTTGGGTGTAGGTTTGTGGATTTTAGGTTGTGAGCTAGGTGTTGGGTTTAGGTTTGTGTTTGTTTGATACCACCATTGAAATTGCCTAATTGTCGTTTGTGACTGCTTAATATGGATTTATCGTTTAAGCTCAAATTCCTGCAAAGATATTAAAACGAAATAATTACTATAAAATATAATAATCGAAACACTAACATGTACAAATTAAGGGATATATTCTGTAATAATTATGTGAATATCAGTAACCCTTATATTACTCATTGTATTCCTCAAGCTTTGAACAAAAAGCTTGAGAATAACATTGTACTTCTTTTGATTGATTAACGGATTATCGGATTTGCCCCGTGGTTTTTTTACCCTTCATCTTGAAGCGTTTTCCATGTATATCTTGGTGTCATTTATTTTTCTTTGCATTAATTATTTGCTTACATTGAATAATTGTTTGATGATATTAGTTGATTCAAAATCCAACCCAAACAATCACTACTACAAATATTAGCTTAGGTAACGCCACTTAGATAGCGCTTTTTTAAAGAGCTATCCAAGTGGGCGCTAGGATAGCGCTTATTTGTCTTTAAAAAAAAAAAAAAAAAAAAAAAACGCTACAACAGCACTTTTAAATTTTTTTTTCAGTTAAGCGCTATCTTATTTATGTCTTAGATAGCGCTTTAAAAAACGCTATGTGAAAAAACGTTACCAAAACTACCATAGCGCTTTTAAAGTGCTTGCATAGCGCTTTTAAAGCGCTATGCTACTTACCTCTTGTATAGAGCTTTATCCTATAGCCTAATAATTAAAAAAAAATCAAATATCAAATAAAATCTCGTTTTTTCAGATCTTGATACGATCGGACGGTTAATATCACAAGCCCTAATAAATACCTAAATCTCGACAACATGTTTTTTGGTTTTGCTTTTGCCATTTTTTCAAACACACAGAGAGGCGATAGGAGGCACGGAACCGAGGCGAGGAGGCGACAAACCAGATCGAGGAGGCGACGAACCAGATCGAGGAGGCGACGAACCGAGGAAGGAGGCGAGGAACCAGAGGAGGCGAGGAACCTAGGAAGGAGGCGACTCAAGCGAGGAACCAGAGGAGGTGAGGAACCGAGGAGTCGCAGGGTAAGGACCAGGTTCGTCTCTCTCGCTCGACTCTCACTCAGTCACTGTTGGTGTTTTGTGTTTTGTGTTTTGTTGGCAAAAAAAAATCTCAATGACTGCGACAAAATGAGATGGAGAAATCAAAAGACATACTACTTCCATCAACCTCAGTGAGTACTCCAAATCCTAAGAGCATCTCCATTGAAATAGAAAGATCAGACTGAAATTTAAACATTTTCGACTAATACAAGTTCAATTAAAAGTTAAAATTAGGCTAATGGACTAATCAGTCTTTCAAAGTCTACTGAGGAAGTGAGCATCTAATGTTCGTCTCTCCATCTCATTTCGTCTCTCTTGCTTCTTCTTGCTTTTTTTTTTTTTTTTTTTTTGTTTGTTTGTTTGTGTTTTGTGTGTGATTCACTGATTATTAGCCTATTTTTTGTCTACTGAGGAAGTGAGAATCTAATGCATATTTTTATTGTTTTTGAGTTATAGGCATATAGCTTTATGTTCAAAATGCTGTCATATTAGTGTTTCATGTGTAGTATCTAATGGAATGGAATGAATGTGTTATTAAAAATGTGTAGTTATACTCGTATGAATGAATTATTGTTTCAAAGATATATGGATTGTTTTGTTGAAAAAATCTTTCAATCAAATTGTGACAGAGTGTATTAATATAACTTATTCAAAATGAAAATGTAGTAATCCGTATATGTTTCTTCATATTTTGATTCCGACAGGTTTCTAAGTCATTTCTCTATGATTTATTGTTACGAAATTGTTTGGATTCGATCTTTGTCTTCTCTTTGTGTATGATAGATTGGACAAATATAAATATTTCATGCTTAGCTTCCACTAATTAAAGTGACTGTTCATAGAATTGTGTGTTAGTAAGAATCTTGCTAAGTCCCAAGAGTGGAAAGAACAAGTAAAAAATGTGGATTCATGGCAATGGAGATTGATGTATTGATGTTTTTTTGTAGTATTGTTTTTAATGGATCGAGAATGGGTAAATGCGGATCAATTATCTGAAGAGTACAAGAAAGGGGTGGAAGAGTTTTGTGCTTATGCAACTAAGAATGCTAAAAATCCAATGTTCATTAAATGTCTGTGTCGAAAATGTTTAAATGTAAAAGAGGTTAGTGGTCAAATGAAGTTGCACGAGCATTTAATGTGTCATGGTATTGACAATACATATAAGGTTTGGACATATCATGGTGAGAGCAAAGATAAACGTAGCTCAATTGGCAAACGTAAACATAGAATCCCTTGAAGGCTGGTATTAAGGCAGAAGCATGGATTAGTAAGAAGGGGATGTCGTGGCCATGGAAAGGTAATGAACGTGATGCATCAGAAGCAAGAACCACCCGATTTGGCTGGCCCTGGATGAATCACGATCAAGAAAATGACATTGCTCATCATAGAAGTACTGAATCTCTTGTGAAGCCAGAAACACACGTGGGGAAATTCAACAGGTCAAGCCATAATGAGGCTTCAGGGTCATGGTCCTCTTCTTTCAATGTTAACAGCACAAGTAGTGTGAGCAGTAGTGGCAGTACTAATAGTAGTGCTGTTCAAAAAGTTGACATGGAAATCGATTGCTTAGATTATGAAATTGTGAGACCCTTGTGTGGGCGGACTTGAGGGGGAGGGTGAGGGTGAGGGTTGGAGCCCAATAGGCCCAACAGGCCCGTGGATCCCAAGAGGAGTTGGGCGAGCTACCAAGGGGAAACATAGTCCCACATCGCCTGGGTAGGGGAGGTTGATGATCTTTATATGTGCAGGGTCATCTCCCCATTGTACAGAGGCCTTTTAAAGCCGTGCGGGCCGGATGGTAGCCCAAAGCGGACAGTATCTGTACAGTGCGGGAGGCGGGTCGCCACAGTTTGGTATCAGAGCCTGACCCAGCCGGAAGTGTGCCACGTGGAGGTGGGCCCTCGGGCAACGTGGACGTTGTGCCTGTGTGGCCAACGAGGACGTTGGGCCTTAAGGGGGTGGACTGTGAGACCCTTGTGTGGGCGGACTTGAGGGGGAGGGTGAGGGTGAGGGTTGGAGCCCAATAGGCCCGTGGATCCCAAGAGGAGTTGGGCGAGCTACCAAGGGGAAACATAGTCCCACATCGCCTGGGTAGGGGAGGTTGATGATCTTTATATGTGCAGGGTCATCTCCCCATTGTACAGAGGCCTTTTAAAGCCGTGCGGGCCGGATGGTAGCCCAAAGCGGACAGTATCTGTACAGTGCGGGAGGCGGGTCGTCACAGAAATCTTATGGGAGGACTTGACAATTGGGAGAACAGATTGGACAAGGTAGTAATCTCTGCATCTTCTGCAGATTCTGTCTACACCTTATTAATGCAGTTAGAGAATACAATTTTCTGCTAAGTTTCATCTTTACAAGCAATTTTAGTAAATTCGCCGCTAATAACTGGAAATCATAGCAGCATGATTTTAAATTCATCCTTTTTCATGAACTTTCCCATAATGTTCTTCTCATCCTAGTTATGTCATTAATGAACTGCAGGTTCTTGTGGAATGGTATATCATGGTCTATGGTATGGCTCGGTATGTTTCTGTTCCTCTCCTGCCTTTTATTGACTGTATTGTGAGGCACGGGTTTGAAATGAAAGGGAGATCTCTTATATGATAATGAATATACGGCAGGTTATCTAGAAGGAGGGAAATTCAATATAGGCTGCTCTTTTAGGGTGTTCTCCTAATCACGAGGGTAATTAGAAGGGAGATCTCTTATATGATAATGTAGTTATGATATCAATTGAAGATCAAACTAGTTCTATCAAATTCAATACAAGATAGCCAGGAATTGACAATTGATTTTGTTAATGTGTTTGTTGTTTTCTTTCCATTTGTTGTGTGATTGTGTTTGTTGCTTCAATTGCTGAAAAAGGTACTAATAATTGACATGTAATGACCTCTTTGGTATTGCTGTTCTTGTACAAAACTTGCAGCAAGAGACAAGAGTTCCTGATGTGGATATCCGTGGTTCCTTTAAGGTAGATGAAAACTTGGACACTGATACATTGGAGCAGCAATTGGATGAGGTAACTAAGAAGAGGAAAGAGTTGCAACAGAAGGAAATCGATCTGCAGGCTATCATCATGGCCCAGAAACTAATGGAAAAGCCGAATAACTCTGGTTCGCAACGTAAAAGGCCAAAAAAGGCTGCTCCCAAGGTAAATTGGTATTTCCAATTTTTCTTTGATATTTAAAATTTCTTTGGTTTGTTCAGTTTTAGTTTTGTAATATAGTTACTTGAGGTTTATAACATGCTCATAAATCATAATAAAATTCTAAAAATGAGTAGATGGTATTCAGTTTTGCCGAAAAATACATTCTCTTTAGTCTATTTAAGCTGTTTTTTAAAACAAAATAATGTGAATTGCAGGCAAATGCTCAGATCGTTGCTGACATGGATGAACATAACAGTAATGTGCAGAACGAACAACAGGACAATGATGCTTCTAAGATCAAGGTTTGGCTTTTAACTTCATTTTTAGAATTTTCCACGTTGATTTAGTTGTTGAGTTTCACTTAAGCTTGTAGTTGTTGATTTTCACTTAAGCTCTTAGTTGCCGAGTGCTTCTGTATCCTGTGTACTTGTCTTTTTAGTAGTACTTCCTTGCATTTAAAGGCATAAGATAGGTTTCTAGGTTTTTTAGATGAGCCTGTCTACGAAGTAGTAGGAAGTTTAATAACATTTAGCATTACCCAAGGGCACACTAGCAGTTCTCATAGTTGATTGTGGAAATGAGCAAGTGGGTTGCTTGAGACATGCAGAGTGAACTCATAAAGGCATGTCAAAGGCACGCAGAATGATACAGTTCTATGAGAACTGCTGTAGCCTTGTAGGGTACATACTTGCATGTAATAACATATGAATATGAATGCTCATGAAGAATGCTGAGTCAATACCCTAGTATATGAGATGTGTTAAGATCATGCTTTAGTAGTGCATTACATAGTGCTTGGGTTAGGATATTGGATCTTTGATAATTCAAAAGTTACTGTTGTCTATCCTAGTTTATGGTTATTGGATATCTTGTTTCTGTTTCCTTGGTTTAATTTGTTTCTGAATTCCTGAGGTTTCTTGGTGCAGAATGCGCCATCAGTGATGGTAACCAGTGAGAATGCAAATTCATCCAAGTCAGCAGTGGAGTTTAAAGAAGGGATGCTTGTAGAAGTCAGTAGTGAAGCTGAGGGTTCTGTTGGTGCTTGGTTTACTGGAGTGATTGTTCAATCAGCTGGAGATGATAAATACTTAGTGGAGTACAAGTGCAACGAAAATGAACTGTTGAGAGAAGAAGTGGATAATTTGCACATCAGGCATGAGCCCCCTGCCCATCCGGATGTTGACTGTTTCAGTCAGTCTGAGGAAGTTGATGCTAGGTACAGTAATGGATGGTGGTCTGGTGTGATTTCAAAGGTTGTTAGCGACAAGATGTACTCTGTCCACCTCAAGGAGAAGAATGAAGAATTGGAGTTTGGGCATTCTGATTTGAGGCTTCATTATGACTGGGTTGATGGAAAATGGACCAGACCTTCACAGGTATAACGTTTCTTCATGTGATGGTTAACAAAGCTATTAAATTTTTTTGCTTAAGCATCCATGAACAATGTTTTCAACTTCTCTAAGACTCCTGTAATTACCTGTTGTAGTAATGTTTGACATGCTAAACTGATAGTTGTGTGACCGCTTTAGCTTTTCATTACGAGGGTAGCATTTCTTGTAAGCATCCATGAACAATGTTGTCAACTTGTATTACTTAAACAAGATTCCCGTAATTACCCCTGTTTAGTAATGTTTGACATGCTAAACTGGTAGTTGTGTGAACTCTAGCTTTTCATTACAAGGGTAACATTTCTTATCAGTGGTTATATCAGTTTGTACTTGATTTCTGATGTGGTTATGTTGCTATATGCTTCCATCTTTCATTTGAACTTCTGTTGTCATTTACTAATTGTGTCATTCCATGCCTCCTTCACAACTTAGTGTCTCAGAGTCTTATCACCTCTATACTATCAGAAGGGTTGTCAGTAGACTACTTGGCAACATTTTGTTTTCTGAAGTTTTTTACATGTTATAAACTATTGTGCTAACCCAGAATCTCCTAATTAGAAGCTCATAATACTAGTGACCTACAATAAGGTTAGTATTGTTTCGCTTACTAGCTGAATGTTGAAGCTTGATAATTTCACTCATATAGAATTGACACCGTCTGATGATATTGCAGGTATGAGAGCACCTGTTCGGCCTCCTCATGGCCATCCTTCTCAATGTAGTTCTCAAATGTTTTCACAATCTTCATCATCTTCTTGTGATTAATCTTGTCCTTGTGCATTCTGTTTCTGCAGGCCATTGATAGGCTTCCTTTAGTTCCCGGAGTTCTTGAGCTCGTTGGAATTGGTTATTCTGGGATAAGTTCCACACCTATTACTGCTACTATATATATATATATATTAGTTGAGAAGGCTGCTATCAAGAAATATAGTTGGACCTTTAGTCATTTACATTTATCTTACTGATACAAAACCCTTTGTGTTTGGCAGTGGTTTGCATATATATAGTAGCAATAATAGGTGTGTTCTTATATTTCAAGTTAAGATTTATATACCGACTTAGTGTGTGTGTGTGTTGTTATACTTATACAATGCCATGATGCAATTTCAGGTTATGCGAGGATACAATTTGAAGTGGTGGTAGAATCTGAGAAACATTCAGCGGTGTCGCAATGTACAGACGAAGTTAGGACTGTAGGAGAAGCTGTTGGCCATTTCATTTCGTGGCCAAAAAAGCTGGTGTATATATATGATAGCATATTAACAATTTTGTATGAATGCTTAAATTATATTTTGAATGAATGAGAAATAGTTAGTTATCATGTTGTGTCTTTATTGATCGATTGAACGTTGTCATTATTATATTAAATATTATATTTAGCCCAGAAAATCGGTATCGGAAAAATAGAAAAAACAAATCAAATAACTTATATAGCGCTCAAATTAGCGCTATCTAAGTTTAACATATATACTACAATAGCGCTTCTTTAAGCGCTATCTAAGAACAATCTAATTACTTCCATAGCGCTTATTTACGCGCTATCTTAGCAGATAAACAAATCTAATTTTAAAAAATCATTTAAATTAAATAGCGCTTAACAAAGCGCTATTCAAGCTAATTTAAAAAAAATTAGCGCTTACATAGCGCTTTAGAAGGCGCTATTGAAGTTAATTAAAAAAAAAAATGCTTAGATAGCGGATTTTTAAAATGCTATCTAAGCGAAGCGCTATTCAAGTACGCGCCTTGCATAGCGCTTTTTGAGCGCTATCTAAGCCTATTTTTAAGCGCTATGCATGCCTATATTTGTAGTAGTGAATAGACTCTCAGATTGGTTTTGATCCAATGGATATCAATGATATTAAATAATTAGTTGGTTTAACTAATTAAAAATGACAACTAGTTACAATGATTGATTTTGTTTCCTAAAAAATATTTACAAAAACTTGACGCTTCAGTTTTTCTCTTTCTCTTCCAACTTCTTTCATTGTTTCAATAGTAAAAGTACGAAACAATTGCTAAATAATCGCAAATTCTAATTATAACACTTATATTTAACCTAGATTGTTATTTTTGTTAATTATATATTGTTATTTTCTTTATTTTTGAAATGTCTATTTCTCTTTTAGAGTCTATAATCAATGTCTTTACAAGTTCGCGCTTGCCTTTCAGGAAAAAAAAAGTTTTTACAAGTTGTGGTGAACCAAGAACTTTCGGAAGAAAAATAATTTAGAAGAACTAAATTGAAGAATTTAGCACAAGATATAAAATTGCAATGAACTTTATGGACAAACTGCAACAAACTTGGTATATATAAAAGCATAAAGAAGTTCTTGAACATCTAAAGCAAGAGTAGTTGGGTATCTTGCAAAAACGAAGAAGAAAAATATGAAAATTAAGAGATAGAAACATACCATGAGTAAAAAAGAGATCATAGAATCTTTATAATATATATTCTTTTAGGAAACAAAATTAATTGGATTGGCTCAACTATACATAGCTGCTTTTTTTAATTGGTTAAGCCAACTCTACTCATTATTTATTATCACTATTATCCGTCGAATGAAAACCAATCTGAGAGCTTATTGTTTGGGTTGGATTTTGAGTCATAAATTTTTAGTCCCAAGATCCCGACCCTTGATAGAAATTCATTTGTAGTCGTTCCCAACACTAACAACCCTTGATAGAAATTCATTTGTAGTTGTTCCCAACACTAACAACCGCATTCTAAAGCATTTTTGCCCTAATGTTTATGAACTCCTACGCAATATCAATCCATTCTCTTCATGATATATGTCTGATTTAGAAGGCCTGGAGCAACAGCCGAAGAACACATCTAAAGGCCCATTCAAAAAACTTCGCTAACACTGTAACTAACAAAAATAATAGCCACACTTCAATTACATTTCTCTAAGGAACAAAGAAATATGAAATATTTATCACGCAAAGTTTTTCCATCTGTTCCTCTATTTGACAAAGTCTCTTATTTTTTCTTACAATTTCCTATTTATAGCTGCTTGCCCTCAATGACATAATAACACTAGAAGCAATCTAATCAATTAACATTCCAATCTAATCAAATAGCGCCACTTATCACAATTATAAACACTAATCCGTAAGCTCGCGCTATGCACACATAGTTGTTATGTCTCAAATATAATGTAAATATGTTACCATGATCTTGTTGCTACAAATAAAATGTCTATCACATTAATATTCTTAAGAAATAAAATCATAGTTATAAGAGTGTTTGATCTTATAGCTTTCCCTATAAGATCTTAAGAAATAAAATCATGGTACATCTTATGGGCTTGTTTTATTGGGCCAACCTGTCCCGAGTACCTCTTTCTGGTTGTTTTATGGGCTTAAATCGAAGATGTACCATGCATATTTTTTTGCTAATCAGTTAATCACAAACACAACTCTTTTTTATAACTAAAGCGATGTCTATAGTCAAAAGTACAATCCTTCCTCTATAGTGTGTTAATAACTAAAGCGACGTCTTTTTACCAAATATTTTTACGTTGAATATGTATGGGACCGCAATATTTTGAGTTCACTTTCAATCTCTTAAATCTCAGGACAGATACAGATCCAGATCATTTTTCTTTTGACGGGTATATTAATTTTGTCGTTCAAATATCATTTTCCCTCCTTAATTACATGTATTATGTCAAATTTACGCATTGGAGCCTACCAAGGAGGGTGCTTCTCATGTGTAGGGGTGCGTACTTTGCACAATATATGTGGATGCCAACTCCTTCATATCTCCAAAAACCCACAAAATGTGTTTAGTCAAAAGTACAATCCTTCCTCTATAGTGTGTTAATAACTAAAGCGACGTCTTTCTACCAAATATTTATACGTTGAATATGTATGGGACCACAATATTTTGAGTTCACTTTCAACCTCTTAAATCTCAGGACAGATACAGATTCAGATCATTTGACCTTTGACGGGTACATTAATTTTGTCGTTCAAATATCATTTTCCCTCCTTAATTACATGTATTATGACAAATGTACGCATTGAAGCCTACCAAGGAGGGTGCTTCCCATGTGAAGGGGTGCATACTTTGCACAATATATATGTGGAATCCAACTCCTTCATGTCTCCAAAACCCACAAAATGTGTTTAGTCAAAAGTACAATCCTTCCTCTATAGTGTAATAATAACTAAAGTGACGCCTTTTTACCAAATATTTTTACAATGAATATGTATGGGACCACAATATTTTGAGTTCACTCTCAACCTCTTAAATCTCAGGACAGATACAGATCTAGATCATTTGTCCTTTGACGGGTCCATTAATTTTGTCGTTCAAATATCATTTTCCCTCCTTAATTACATGTATTGTGACAAATTTACGCATTGGAGCCTACCAAGGAGGGTGCTTCCCATGTGAAGGGGTCAGTACTTTGCACAATATATATGTGGATGCCAACTCCTTCATGTCTCCAAAAACCCACAAATTGTGTTTAGTCAAAAGTACAATTCTTCCTCTATAGTGTGTTAATAACTAAAGCGACGTCTTTTTACCAAATATTTTTACGTTGAATATGTATGGGACCACAATATTTTGAGTTCACTTTCAACCTCTTAAATCTCAGGACAGATACAGATCCAGATCATTTGTCCTTTGATGGGTACCTTAATTTTGTCGTTCAAATATCATTTTCCCTCCTTAATTACATGTATTATGACAAATTTACGCATTGGAGCCTACCATGGAGGGTGCTTCCCATGTGAAGGAGTCCGTACTTTGCACAATATATATGTGGATGCCAACTCCTTCATGTCTCCAAAAACCCACAAAATGTGTTTAGTCAAAAGTACAATCCTTCCTTTATAGTGTGTTAATAACTAAAACGACGTCTTTTTACCAAATATTTTTACGTTGAATATCTATGGGACCACAATATTTTGAGTTCACTTTCATCCTCTTAAATCTTAGGACAGATACAAATCCAAATCATTTGTCCTTTGACGGGTACATTAATTTTGTCATTCAAATATCATTTCCCTCCTTAATTACATGTATTATGACAAATTTACGCATTGGAGCGTACCAAGAAGGGTGCTTCCCATGTGAAGGGTTGCGTACTTTGCACAATATATATGTGGATGCCAACTCCTTCATGTCTCCAAAACCGCACAAAATGTGTTTAGTCAAAAGTACAATCCTTCCTCTATAGTGTGTTAATAACTAAAGCGAAGTCTTATTACCAAACATTTTTACGATGAATATGTATGGGACCACAATATTTTGAGTTCACTTTCAACCTCTTAAATCTCAGGACAGATATAGATTCAGATCATTTGACCTTTGATGGGTACATTAATTTTGTTGTTCAAATATCATTTTCCCTCCTTAATTACATGTATTATGACAAATTTACGCATTGGAGCCTACCAAGGAGGGTGCTTCCCATGTGAAGGGGTGTGTACTTTGCACAATATATATGTGGATGCCAACTCCTTCATATCTCCAAAAACCCACAAAATGTGTTTAGTCAAAAGTACAATTCTTCCTCTATAGTGTGTTAATAACTACAGTTGGTCTCTTTGTTCATTGCTTAGTCTCTTTCAGTGTCTGCTCTAACCATATCCCTTAAGACCCACTTTCATGTTTCATTCATAAAATTACACCCCTATATCCATCCCCCCTCACTCCAGACAATCAATAGTACCCCAATATCTAATTTATATTCGCTTAAAAAACAAAAATGTGATTTGGATGTTAGGTGGCAAACTATCTATCGGCCTTTAAGATATACTGGGGAAGATGATATGTAACCTTCATTAGGCATCGTTTCATTAATTACTCGTTAGTTCAAAAAATTAAAACAAATGCGACTTAAATATATTACGTGGATAAGATTTAGATATTAGCAGCTGGCAAATGGCAATGGCGCGCTGTCTATAGATAAGGTTTGGTTAATTCTATATGAGAATAATCGTGATATGTAGCATTGAGGGGTTGTTTCTATTATTCTCTGGAGACTGTAATGTAGCCTTCAGACATGAAATAAATAAAGAAAACCAGGACACGTACCACAAACTACAACGAATTTGGTTAGGGTGAGAAACATTGGAGAAGATTGGAATGAAAAAAACACCTTCAATTAACATCAAAGATGAAGTCTGATCAATAACACCCTTGAAACAATATGTGGAGTTGATATGTTAAAGAGGGTGCTATAACCCAAATAACAAAGCCTTGATGCGTAGGGTAAAGGGTACTCGTGACAATGATTGATGAATAAGGGGAAGGGAGGTGAGAGTAGAACTAAAACAAAGTATGACTTTCATTGTCGGTGGATGGTTGGAGCTAGCAGTGGCTAAGTATCAACTCATCCAGACCTCTTTGATGACTTCCTTTTCAATTAGTCTCATCTAGTTGACACTATGGGGATGCCCAATCTTTTTTATGTCATGTTGTTTGGGTTGTTTTGGTGATAAGGGTTATTTCGATATGCATGCAATTTAACTACTATACCTGAATTATTGAAGCATTTCAATTCAATATCTCGAATTAGTACCATAAGAAAAGGTATTACTAATATAACTATGGGATAGTGTTGGGCTGAATAGTTCTATATAAAAACCGAAAATCGAACCGACTACTTTAGTTTTGAATTTTTTAAAACCGAAACCAATTCGAAACCGATTGGTTCAGTTTAGATCAATTCGGTCGGTTTGATCGTTTTTTGTTCAGCCATAATAATTGGTTAGCATGTCAATAATTTATGTCTATTTCCTCCGCAAACAGTATAAACCTCAAGTTATGGTGGACGCTTCTCTTTTTCTGATCTATCGTTCTGTTTGTGTTAATGTACATCCTTGTATAATTTTGATATTGGATTTTTTTTATATGAATTTCTATAGTTTTACATAAAGTTTTAGAGTTTTATCGCCTCTGAAACTCGTAATTAATGTATGCATTACATATCGTTCGCCTTACAATTTGACCTTTCAGTGGGAGGTGGTTATTGAGGAGAAAAGGTCAGGATTTAAGATTCAACATTCTATTTATTGACTACTTTACAATTAAAATTTTTCTACATAAAACCACCTATTTCAGGTTCAAATTTGATTTTCTATTGCATTCTTCATTTTCTCTGAAATAGATATATCTCATATTAGCTAAGCAAAGCAAAAGCCAAACTAGTGTTGTATAGATCCATACAGCATTACAAACTTTTTCATGTCATTCTCTTATCCCCAATCACTATTATTGTTGTTAAAGATGAGCAAATTTAACAAACAAAAGTCCCCTCCCAACAAACAAATTAAGTGACAATAAAACCATTTTTAAATGATATCTATTTATTTAGCCTTGAATCTAGGAGCTCTTTCATGTTTTCCACATGGGCTATCCATAATCTACTTAATTTTCCCAACAAAATAATTGTGGAGATGAGCCTGTTTGGCTGGCATCTGGTTCATGGACCTTTAGTGAGAATTAAGGAATTTTAAGTTATATGAATAGACTATGGCATTCGATATTTTGCTCTTCACGATGTTTGCCGAAATGAGAGATTCTAAACTCCCAATGTATAGGATTTATCTGGTTTTGAGGGAAGAGTCCTTCAATGCTGGATCCTAAAACTCAAAATACAAAAGTTTTGAAGTGCTTTGTCTAATAATAAATAAATAAAATCCCTATGTTTTTCTAGTCTCAAACTAAATTTTAAGATTTGATTCAAGTTAAGTAAATATTCCAGTTCAGTGGTATGTCTGACAGATGAAAACTCAAATTCAAGATTCACACCTTGCCGATGACATTTGAGGTGGGAAGGGCTCTTTAGCATAAGATAAAAACACCTAAAGATGTCTCTTAGACCCTTGCAAGTACTAATACAACCAACACCTTGCATGTTTGGGATTTAAAGACAATTCGTGTATTAATCCCAATGTTATATTTTGGTCCCAAAATTAATATGGGGTGGTTAGATTTGGGCATAATTTTTAGAGATTCGACAAGGAAGCGTATGGGGCATGACCAACTTAACCTTGAAATAGAGGGACCATTCTGAACATTTACAAATTCACAAACTTGTCTCGCTGTTGATGGAATCCATTACCATTGGGACCAAAAGTCTGAAAATCCCTAACTGATAGTTCCCGGAGGTCATCGTCGTATTGCACCATACGCAATGCCCAGATTATTTCAAAGGGAAAATGTATTTCTCAAGCATATTATAGTTTATAGCACATTGTATTGTGAATTTGTCGATGAAGAAGGACCACAAACTATACCTATATTGGGAGACTGTAATAGCAATTTTGATGTCATTGTAGGCATATAGGTGTCACACTTTGTTGAGAGAAACACAAAGACAAGTTATTTGAGAATCTTGCCATATTTTCGAAACAAACATTTTGAATTTATGTTCAGAGTTTGGCAATCTCATGGAACCAAACTCAGGTCTAAAAATGAATAAATAAATGAAAATAAAATTCAAAATCTTCACTTTGCTTGGGTGTATTTTTTATTTTGCTATTCATTCTTTTCAATTTGACATAAGAAATGATACGATCTTCTTAACTAACGAGATTGATTATAATACATGAACCCTAATGAGTTCAACATTTTTACAAACTATTGGCTTTTCCATGGCTTAGTACTTGCGACAATCTTATATCAGTATTTGATACTGCCAATCTTCAAATCAAAACTTTTGGTCACCATAATTGTTGAAAACCGCCTTCCATGGTTCGGGTAATTAGATAGAACCAAATGTATTGCCAACCATACACTCAATAATATTCACACTGATGTTTTTTCCATTTGAGCAAACCTGCATAAAAGACTCAAAGTGGATTGTATACAAAGAAAGAAGGGGTGGTAGTGTAAAGAGCCAAAACTATGAAGAAAAAAATAGCTAATAGCCCTGAATGCCTAGACTTACTTAGAACGTTGATTGAGAAATTACAAATGTTAAGTAACAAATCTCGATTCATAAAAGTTTTTTTGGTTTTAATTGTTAGTGCCAACAATAATAGCATACCCAAGAGAGTTCAAATTCACACAAAACATAACAAAGCAATTCGGTTTTAGCAACCAAAAATGAATCAGTAAAGAGTTACAAACTCCCTACGAACAAGAAACAAATTCATTTTCATTCTTGAAACCAACTATAGAGTAACCTCTTATTACAAGTAAAATTACACTTTTAAATTATTTACTCAAAGCCATGGGACATTACACACTTTGATGCATCACTGTCGATAATTAAGCAGTTCTCTAACTACAGAATCATGGCCATCATATTCGCGAAATTTATACTGAAAATTGAAATTATTAGATTGTATATTAGGTAATCTAATAAAATTTGAAAGGGTAATATTGTCAAAATGGGTGGAAAATACACACTTTAAAAACAACATTTTCGTTGGCCCCATAGAACTCCCAATGGCGGCCCCTACGGCGCCGGCCCTGCCCTTCCTCTCAAATAAGACACTCCCTTTTCCTTTCTCTATAAAAACTCTCTCTGTAGTAGTAATAAAAAGCCTTGCTATTGCCTCTCAGAGCCAAAAACCATCTCACAACAACAACAAAAAGGCTTTACAAAGAAAGCAAGAAAGAAAGAAATATAAATGGAAGGAGATACCAACACCAACACCAACACCCAAACCGACACCCAAGTCAACACCAACACCAACAGCAACAACAACACCAATACCAACACCAACACCAACACCAATACCAACACCAACACCAACCCTAACAACAACCACACATCCACAACCACAACCACACCAACACCAACACCAGCACCAACACCAACACCAACACCAACACCACCAACACCACCAACACCACCAACACCAGCAACACCACCAACACCAACACCAACCCCATAAACCACCACAACAAGTTCAAGCAAATCCAAGTTCGAAATATGACGGAGAGGCTTTACTCTTGGTTTTGGATGCCTGTTCTGTTCGCCTGCTTGGCTATAGTATTAGTGCTCATCAAAGTAGTGAGATTTCTATGGTGGAGACCAAAGAGTATTGAACAACATTTCTCCAAGCAAGGAATCAAGGGACCCCCTTATAAGTTCTTCACTGGGAACATTAGAGAACTTATGGCTTTGATGCTCAAAGCCTCTTCTCATCCTATGCCTCTCTCTCACAACATCCTCCCTAGAGTCCTCTCCTTCTACCATCATTGGAAGAGAATCTATGGTATGTTCTGTTTTTTTTTTTTCACCTTCTCACTCATTTTTTGTGATTTGTAACTTGAAATCATCAGCTCTTTTTACCCTATTTTGATTGTTTTCCATCCATTTGTAGGGTCTACTTACTACCACTATATCCATTCTTACTATCTTTCTTCACTCTCATTATTTTTACTTTGAAGTTTTTGGTGTGGTTTTTTTTGCTACTTTGTGTGTAATCTTTCCCTTTGCTTATTTTTCATCATCAATTTTTTTTTTTTTTTTTTGCATATCTAATTGTTGCGCTGTGTGGATCAATGTAGGTGCAACTTTCCTTATATGGTTCAGACCCACGGCTCGCAATACAGTAGCCGATCCTGACCTGATTCGCGAAATATTCACATCGAGATCGGAGTTTTACGAGAAAAATGAATCCAATCCATTAGTGAAAAAACTTGAAGGTGATGGTCTATTGAGTCTCAAATGGGAGAAATGGGCTCACCATAGAAAGATCATCACTCCAACCATTCATATGGAAAATCTCAGAGTAAGTTTCAATTTTTTTTCCATTTTAGTATATATGATGTTGTCTCATATAATGTAAATTTTCATATATAATGAATTCTTTCTAAACATTTTTTTTTTGTTTAGTTGTTGATTCCACATTTTTTTTTTGTTTAGTTGTTGATCCCAGTGATGGAAACGAGTGTGTTAGAAATGTTGGAAAAATGGTCGACAATGGTGGGCTCTGGGGAAGTCGATATTGAAGTTTCGGATTGGTTGGTGGAACCAATTCCATACATGAATCACAAAAAGTCTAACAAGTGTATCCTATATCTAATTTCCAGTTAAGAAAGAGGATTGTACACAAAGCGCGGTTGGTTGGTGGACCCAATTGTTTGTTCTCTTTGCTTTCCCATGCCTCTTCTAAAAGGCCTATCAAAAAAAAAAAGACAAAATGGCAAAGTATAATATTGTCATGATTTTTGTGTGTATTGTTTTCTTCGCAGCATCTGTGAATGTAGTGCAAGCTAATCCCAATCCCCCTCCCCAAGTTGCCGGTGATGCGATGAATAAAAACTGTTTCGGAAAATGTACTGCTAATTGCAGAGGCGTACAAGAGTGCCTTCTAAAGTGCAGGAGAAAGTGTGTCGATGAAATACATTTTTTTTTCTTTTTCTTTTTCTTTTTCTTTAATGAAAAAATGTCTCTCTCTCTATTATTATTATTATTAATTTTTTTTTTTGTGTTTTTGTGTTTGTGTCTTTATTCTAATGGTAACTAGCTAGTTTAGCCCGTACTTAGCACGAGCTTTCCTTTATATAATTATTTTTTAATAATTCATTCAACGCGATATCAATCCATTATCTTCATGATATAGGT
Source organism: Berberis thunbergii (assembly GCA_003290165.1). Lineage (NCBI taxonomy): Eukaryota > Viridiplantae > Streptophyta > Magnoliopsida > Ranunculales > Berberidaceae > Berberis > Berberis thunbergii. The sequence goes on from QNQO01001399.1 coordinate 204,477, forward strand.
TTGATTTAGAAGGCCTGTAACTATCAAAAATAGTAACCACACTTCAATTGCAATTCACCAAGGAACAAAGAAATATTTATTAAGCAAAACTTTTCTATCTGTTCCTATATCCGACAAAGTCTCTTATTTTTTCTTGGGATTGTCTAATTGGCGAGGAAACCAGCGAGGAAACGTGACACATCTCGAGGGAGATGGAGGGTTCCACCCCCTCCCTTGCACGTTTCCTCGCTGATTTCCTCGCCAATTAGAATTCCCCTTTTTTCTTACAACTTCCTATTTATAGCTCTTTGCCCCAATGACATAATAACACTATGATCAATCTAATCAATTAGAGTGAGGCTCTAGGACCAAGTTTTGCAATCAAGATGATGTGACATCATCAAATGAGTTTTTTAAAACCTCGAGATATACATAAACACTTTCAGAATTTCATCATTCTCTCAAAATCACGCCACATCACCTTGATTGTAAAACATGATTGTAAAAGCCTGATTTCTTAATATTTTCAAATCAATTAATATTCCAATCTAATCAGTTAGCGCCATTTATCACTATTATAACCACTAGTGCGTAAGTGGCACACATAGTTGTTATGTCTCAAATAAAATGTAAATGTGTTACCATGATCTTGTAGCTACAAATAAAATGTCTATCACATTAATATTCTTAAGAAATAAAATCATAGTGATAAGAGCGTTTGATCTTAGAGCTATCCCAACCCTAGTTTACATTATGGGCTTGCTTTATCGGGCCTCCCTGTCCCAATTACCTCTTTCCGGTTATTTTATGGTCTTATATCTAAGATGTATCATGCATATTCTTTTCGGTCATCAGTTAATCAAAAACACAAAACTCATTTTAAATATAGATTCTTAACATTAATTACATGATCTTTCTGTCAATTTGAGATTTTGGAGGACTTTCTCGCCTTTCAAAAACCTAGTTATCATGTTAAATATAGAAGGATTGGTGTTGTCTCTTCTTCCGATTGGCTCGTACTCGGTCGTCTCTTCGGACTGGTTGGAGCTACGTTATCCTCTGGGAGGCCATAATCTATCTGTGGTTGACCGGGCTGTTGTGATGGCTCCTTTGGTCTTGACCGTGATTGTTATTTGTTAGAAGCCTTCATTGCTTGTAATGGCATTCGCACGTAACTTACTGATCTCCTTTGATGACTCCAATGACGTCACCAATGTGATATTTGAGACATTGATGCATGGTGGAGGACACTACACCCACTTCATGTAACCAAGGTCTCTCTAGAAGCATATTGTATGCAGATGGTGTTTTTGCTATGATTGGTAATCAAATTAATCCGAGTGGGTGACATTGTTCACCATTGAAACCATCATAGGTTGGTCAGTGGGTGTAAGTTCTTCATCGCTAAATTGCATTTTGCGAAATGTTGTCAGATACATGAGGTTAGTTGAACTACCCGTGTCAATGAGCACTCTTCTGACCTTTCATTTGGCATGATACTAAAATCACCAGGGCATCATTATGAGGAAGTGAACACCTTGTGCATCTTTTTTTTTTAAAACCCAGAGTTGGGAGGTCTATTCTGGCGCATCAAGCAGGAAGGTCCGGGTGCCATATTCTTGTCCGCAAATCTCTGGCATATCATTTTCGTGATCGGTTAGACTGTTTTCGATCTCATATTGTGCCATGCATGACGTATATCAGTCTTCTGGTCTACTCATTTGGTCCACAGCAGAGTCCACATTTTCCTTTCCTCTGGACTATTTTCTTCAGTCCAATGAACTTGCCGAGTCGTCCTCTCTGGGTTGATCGTTTGTGCCTAACTTTGCGGACTGCAACTTCTCAAGCTATTGTCTGCCAAAGTCGGACTTACTGTTATTTCGATGCCTTCTGGATTGACCGTTGTCCTCCCGCGATTATCATCCCGTCTTCTCTCCTCTCTTTTTTCCTTTTTCATTGGGAGAGATCTCCTATCATACTCAATGTTTTTCTTGGCAAACCACATCTCTTCAAGAGTGATGTACATCTGTGTGCTTTTTAGTAGGTCTGCCATGCTCTTCGGAGCTTTGAGAGTTAAAATATTGTATAGATGTCCTCCCTTGAGTCTGGAGGTGAAAGTGGTCACAGTTGTGTCAGCGCTACATCCATCTGTAATGGTTAACTCATCAGTGAATCGCGTAATGTATTTTCTGAGAGAATTGTCAGGATTTTGTTTCACATGGAGTAGATAATGGGGACCTCTTCTGAATCACTAATTGTCAATGAATCTAGTGATGAAAGTTATGGCCAGCGCTTGGAAGGAGTCTATCGATCGTGGCGGAAGGCTGTTAAACCAATTTATCACTGCGAACGTGAGTCTGGTTGGGAAATTTCTACACATGGTAGAGTATGGGCTTTCATTTAGCGCCATCATATGGTGAAAGTGGCGCAGATGGTCTAACGGATTAATAGAACCGTCATAAGTTTCAAATCTTGGAGGGATGAACCTCTTAGGTAAAAGGGGTTTCATGATTTTGTCAGAGATGGGTGGCATGGCAAGCTCATATAGCATATTCAGATCTATGACTCCAATCTTGAATAGGATTTGTGGAGGAGCTCCACCAATCCGGAACCCATTGTCTTGCTATTCATTTCTTTTAAAAGTCGTTCTCTGAAGTTCAGCAAGAGCTTCTTGATTTTCTTGGAGACGACTAGCAAAGTTTTGCTAAAGTGGAACTCTGACGTGCTCGGTAGGTGGGATATGTTCTTGTGTGAACTTTTGGAACATTTAAGCTAGATACCATTTGGGCCAAAAACTAGTCCACATGAGTATCGTCATTATTCTCCCAGGAGCATGGGCCTGCTAGGACTCCAATTGAGTGATTTGCGCCACCATATCTTGTGATGGCAATTCACTACCTGGTGCGGCTGGCTCTCCCAATGCTGGACATGGAGTGTGTCCACTTGGTAATTGAGTTTCACCAGCGGAACGATTGTCTTGATTGTTGCTAAGTTGAGAGTTTGTAGGGGTTCCATTTGCATTGTATCTTTTGTTATTGATTCACGCAAAGGAAACTACCAACTCTTTTGCAATTTTTCTTTAAGAAAACTATCGTTCCCCACGAACGGCACCAAACTGATGTGTCCAAAGCTGTTCTTCCCGAGATCCAACCTGCAAAACAAGGTCAGATTGCCAAAGACCGTTTGTTTGGCGGCCAAAGACATTCCGCTGCTTAAGTCAGTTAACTGTAGGAGAAAATGAACTTGGACAGAGTATAGTTATATTGTATTTGCATACCTCTTTTGTGAATATCTCCTTTACCATATAAAATGTGAGTAATTAACTTGTGTGTGACTTAAGCATGCAGGACGTGATGAAGGGGACACTTCTCACAATGGTCTCCTCCTTCATTGAGATGCGTCCTTGGGGGAGTGACTCCCGCCATGACTTGTCTCCTTCGTAGCGTCTCTCTTCTCTAAAGAAAGAGATATGTTGGGCATGAAGTTTAGCCCTTTAACTAAGTTTATGGTTCATTATTAGATGGCTATTTGGGCTTTAGTGATTGGGCCTTTATCCTGATCTAGCATGAGGTGTTTGTTCCTCGTGATGGATGAAATTTGCCACGTGTACAGTCATGATCAAAGGACTATTTAATGTATCATCAAAAGGCCTGGAACAATTGCCAAAAAACACATCTAAATGCCCATTCATAAAACCTCGCTAACACTGTAACTATAAGAAATCGTAGCCACACTTCAATTACAATTCACTAAGGAACAAAGAAATATTTACTATGCAAAGTTTTTCTATATGTTCCTCTATTTGACAAAGTCTATAATTTTTTCTTAAAATTTCCTATTTATAGTTGCTTGCACCCAATCAATAGTATTCGTGGTTGTGTAAGTATGGCAGCATGGTTTACTTCCATTGGGAGAAGAAAGAAAAAGAAGTTGAAGGGTTGATTGTTGGGGTTTAATTGGAGGCTCACAAGTGTGTATTGGATCCGTTTTTTGCCAAATTTTGGTGTCGTTTATTTCGGTGTATTCTTCCTTGGTTGAGAAGTTGATTGAAGCTCTTGTGATGTAACCCTTATATTGCTCATTGTATTCCTCAAGCTTTGAGTAAAAATCTTGAGAATAACATTGTACTTCTTTTGATTAATTAGCGGATTGATCGGATTTGCCTCGTGGCTTTTTACCCTTCATCTTAAAGAGTTTTCCATGTATATCTTGGTGTCATTTATTTTTCTTTGCATTGATTATTTGCTTACATTTAATATTGATTTGGCGATATTAGTTTATTCAAAATCCAACCCAAACAATAGGCTCTCAGATTGGTTTTGATCCAACGGATAACAATGATAATAAATAATTAGTTGGTTTAACCAATTAAAAATGGCAACTCGTTAAAATGATTGATTTTGTTTCCTAAAAAATATTTACAAAACATGATGCTCCAGTTTTTTTCTTTCGCTTCCAACTTCTCTCATTTTTTCATTAGTAAAAGTACGAAACAATTGCTAAGTAATCTAAAGTTCTAATTATAACACTTAGATTTAACCTAGATTGTTATTTTTGTTAATTATATATTGTTATCTTCTTTATTTTTGAATTAGTTTATGTCTCTTTTAGAGTCTATAATCAATGTCTTTACAAGTTGTGGTGAACCAAGAACTTCCAAAAGAAATATAATTTAGAAGAACTCAATTGAAGAATTTAGCACAAGATATAAAATTGCAATGAACTTTATGGAGAAATTGCAACAAACTTGGTATATATAAAAACATAAAGAAATTATGGAACATCTAAAGCAAGAGTAGTTGGGTATCTTGCAAAAACGAAGAAGAAAAATATGAAAATTAAGAGATAGAAACATACCATGAGTAAAAAAGAAATCATAGAATTTTTATAATATATATTCTTTTAGAAAACAAAATTAATTGGATTGGCTCAACTATACCAAGCTGCATTTTTTTAATTGGTTAAGCCAACTGTACTCATTATTTATTATCACTATTATCCGTCGGATCAAAACCAATCTGAGAGCTTATTGTTTGAGTTGGATTTTGAGTAAAAAATTTTGAGTCCCAGGATCCCAACCCTTGATAGAATTTCATTTGTAGTTTTTCCCAACACTAACAACCGCATTCTAAAGCATTTTTGCCCTAATGTTTAAGAACTCCTATGCAATATCAATCCATTCTCTTCATGATATATGTCTGATTTAGAAGACCTGGAGCAACAGCCGAAGAACACATCTAAAGGCCCATTAAAAAAACTTTGTAACTCTGTAACTATCAAAAATAATAGCCACACTTCAATACAATTCTCTAAGGAACAAAGAAATATGAAATATTTATCACGCAAAGTTTTCCATCTGTTCCTCTATTTGACAAAGTCTCTTATTTTTGCCTACAATTTCCTATTTATAGCTGCTTGCCCCCAATGACATAATAACACTAGAAGCAATCTAATCAATTAACATTCCAATCTAATCAAATAGCGCCACTTATCACAATTATAAACACTAATCCGTAAGCTCGCGCTATGCACACATAGTTGTTATGTCTCAAATATAATGTAAATGTGTTACCATTATCTTGTAGCTACAAATAAAATATTTTTAAGAAATAAAATCTTAGTGATAAGAGCGTTTGATATTATAGCTTTCCCAACCGTAGTTTACATTATGGGCTTGCTTTATTGGGCCTCCTTGTCCCAAAGCACCTCTTTTTGGTTGTTTTATGGGCTTATATCGAAGATGTACCATGCATATTTTTTTGCTAATAAGTTAATCACAAACACAAAACTCATTTTAAATATAGATTTTTAACATTAATTACATGATCTTTCTGTCGATTTGAGATTTTGGAGGACTTTCTCGCCTTTAGAAAACCTAGTTATCATGTTTATTAGTGGAGTTCTTCAGGACCATTTGTGGGACTTCTTAAAACCTTGTTGGACCCAATCTTTTTCTCTAGTGCAATTCCTTCATGGATTTGGAAGCCCAAGTTCGCAAGTCCGAAACGCATCCTTAAATCTAGGACAAAGGTCATTTTACTATTTTAAGATTTTCTTTTACAAATGCCAAGATAATAGATTTTAGGTTTTTTTTCACAATGCTCCAAAATATAATCTTAATCAGTCTTGACCTCCTCATTTTGTTTAAAACGAAGTTTCTATATAAAAAATAAAAATAAAAAAAACTCAATTTTCAGTTAGTTAATCATTAGAAGACCAAAGTATTTGCTAGTCAACACTGCTTTTTGACCCATGGTTTAGGTTTTGCTTGTGGTATTTTTTGGGAATTTAGACTCGCGTGTTGGACACATGCATGGCATTTAAGTGTGTTGGCTAGCAAAGATTTTGATCTTCTAACGATTGACTAACTGAGAATAGAGTTTTGGGAGTGCAAACTTCATTTAAAAGATCACATTTTGGGAATTGAGTTTTGGGAGTGCGTTAACCAAGTTCCACAAAGCCATAATACGAAAGGCTTTTACCACACAGTCCAAACTGCGCACACTCAGACCACCATCCTCTGTTGGAATACTAAGCCTTTCCTAAGCAACCCATTTTCGTTTATGTCTACCTTCATGGTCGCCACAGAAAAAGTCAGCAATCAATTTTTGTAGATTATTCAACACTTTCACTAGCACACATGTCGCCGCTATAGTATACACTGGCATCTAAAAGTTCACATGTCTAATGAGAATCGATCTTCCCCCTGAGGAAAGTAATCTCGCATTCCAACCCTGAATCCTTTGCTGAATCTTATTCGTCAATTCCTCAAAATAAGCAATTTTACTTTACCTTGATAGATGGGCACCCAAGGTAAGTAAAAGAGGAAGGCTTAAAGCAGAAGCAGGTCAATTGCTTAATAAGCATACTTCCTTTCACCTGCGCCTTGTCATCCAACATAAAATAACTTTTGCCAACATTAATTTTCTCCCCTGAATCCGAACAGCAACCCACCATAGACTGTTTCCTATCATTCCAAAACACCAAATAATCATCAACGTATAGTAAATGAGTAATTAGAGCACATACCCTAGGAGTGATAAAACCCAATTTCTCCCCTATGAAAAGCTCGTTTGAGTCCTCTACTTAATACCTCGGCAGCAATCACAAAAGTTGAGAAAGGGGATCCCCTTGTCTGAGACCTCAGGAAAAGTGAAAATGACTTCCATATCTACCTTGAAGCAACACCGAAAACCCATAATGAGCAATGCAATTGGAAACAAGAAGACAAAATCTATGATCAAAGTCGAACCTGTGTACCACTCCCAGAAGATAACCCCATTAAATTCTATCATATGCCTTTTCCATATCCAATTTGAGGATGACATTATTACCAACAACCTTCTTCCAAATAGATCTCATTAATTCTTGAGTGATCAGTCTACCTTTCACAAAAACACCATGCTTCATGGAGATAATTTTTGGTAGAATACTTGTCAATCTTTCACACAAAGACCTTGTACACCACATTATAAAGACTAATAGGTCTGAATTCAGATAAAAAAGTAGGTTCCTTTACCTTGGGAATGAGAGCTACAAAGTTTGCAGTAAAAGATCCTGAAATGGAACGACATTCAAAGAATTCCTTCGTTGCTTGCTACATATAATGACGAATGATCTGCCAACAGGACTAGAAAAATCTCGAGGTGAAGCCATTTGGGCCAGGGGCACTATCCTGTGAAATTCTAAAAATCGCACTTCTGACCTCCTCTAAGCTCGGTGGCTGCATAATAAAATCACAATCCTCCTGCTGGATCAAACGTGGATACACTCCATAAGGTCCTGATCCTCCTGGTAACCTCCCGACGTCATCAAATACTGAAAAAATGATTTGCCTCCCAAAGAATGGTCTTTTGGTCTGTAACCAAGTTTCCATCCATACTAGTGATTTTTAAAATAGCTCGTCTCTTTTGTTTGGACTTGACAAAAGAAAAAAAAGAATTTAGTATATGGGACACCTTCTTTGAATTCCTTTTCCCCTTACTTTTGTTTCCAATAACTTTCTTCTCGCACCATAGCCAACTTAAGTTCCGCCTAGCACCTATTCAAGTTCACACTGTCATTTATTCCCATCCCTGAATCAAACTGAATTCCAACTGCTGAATTTCATCCTCCAACCTCCTCAACTGGCTGAAAATATTACCAAAAGTCTCATTGTTCCAAATTTTAATTGCAAGCCTTATATGATTAACTTAAGAGCCATCCTATCATAGCTCCAAGTCCTATGCAATCCATGTTCCAATTTCTGTCTACAAATCCCAAAAATCATGATGAGTGGACCACATTCTTTGAAAACTAAAAAGAGACATACCTACCCTCGAAGCAATGGATAAAGGAACAAGTAGAGGAGCATGATTAGAGCACGTTCTGAGTAAATGTCAACCCGGGTATGTTGCAAATCCGCAAACTAATCCGAGTTCACCAAAAATCTACTCTGCCTTGCTCATGTTATGTTATCTCCTTGTTGGTTATTACACCAAGTGAATTTCGGACCAACAAAACCAATATCCGAGAGCCCACAAACAGATAAACATCCCGAGAATTTTGACATAGCTGACTGAACTGAAGGTCACCTGCCAAGTTTTTCCCCTCATTTAGAAATAACACTCAAATCCTCTCCAATGATCCAAAGTTCAGAAATCCCCATGAAAATGTTTTCCATTTCCTCCCACAAACTTCGTCTCTTCTGCAATGCACATTTAGCATATACAAGCGAAATATAGAAGACTCTATTTGAGCAAATAATCGACACCTTACAATGGATAATCTGATCCGTACAGTTCAGAACCTCAATCCTTAAGTCATTGTCCCAAAAGATCCAGATTTTACCCCCCATACTTCCATTAGAAGCAAAAAATGGTAAACATACCTTACTTCCAACTTACATGTCTAGACGCGTCAATCATGGGTTCAACAATAGCTAACATGTTTCTATTATTATGTCGATTGAGGATAGGCTTAAATATTTCAGGGTCGATTGCAAGGAAGCAAGTTATTCTTCTAGTGGGATTGAAAAAGCAATTCAAGGTGCTGAAGACGTATGATCACAGGCAAGCTCTGATGGCCAATCAGTTGAGGGTGTCGACGAAGTAGAGCGGAGTGCTCGAACTAGGGAGGATGGTGTACGCACCGCTGCAGAGGAGATGGAAGGCGTGACTGCTGAACATGTCCTATCTAAGGAGCGGAAGGTGTTTCCTAAGCAATCGCAAGTTACGGTTGAGCTTCCTGGGTTGGAACAAGTTTTGAACATGCAAAATTCAAGCAGTCGAGAGTTTGTGTTGGTCAAGGATTTGGCGGATATTAATAAGCTGGGTGAAACCTTAGACAAGTCTATTTCACTATTTAAAGTAGTGCTGGGCTGGGCCGGTTAACTGGACCGTTTAGCCTAAACTGAGGACCAGACCGAAATTGTAAAGCCTAAAATTTGAAGGACCAAGCTTGGCCCGATTGACTCCGGTTAACCGAAAGTTTCAGGCCGGTTCAGATCGGTCTCGGTTCAGCCCAACATGTTTATCACTTATGTGATAATGTTTTTCAGCCCATTTTTGCTTGAGCCCAACATGTTTGTATAATGTTTTTTTAGCCCAAAACCCAAAATGCTTAAGCCCAAAAATCGGACAAAAGAAAGAAAACACACAACTCAAAGAAACAAAAAAATTCAATAAACAAACCAACCAAACATACCCTAATTCAAAAACCTCGAAATCAAATTTCGTCTTCATCATCTCATCTCCATTTCCACACTGATGTAAAACCCTAGCTAGGGTTTTCTGAAATTCGATTCAGATGGGGAATTGCTGCAGATCACCGGCTGCGGTGGTGAGGGAGAACGTGAAATCAAGCTACAGCGGGCACGATCACGAGAAATGGTCGCAGTAAAGAAGACGGTTACTGTGTTGAACGGAAACAACAAGGAGGGGGTGGTGGATAAGTACGTGGTGAACAAGGAGCTCGGCCGTGGCGAATTCAGAGTCACTTACTTGTGCATAAATCGTGACACTTGGGAGCTTCTTGCTTGCAAGTCAATTTCGAACCGGAAGCTTCGAACTGCATGGGATATCGACGATGTGCGAAGATAAGTGGCTATTATGAAGCACTTGCTAGAGAATTCTAACATTGTCGCCCTCAGGAAGGCTTGTGAGGATGAGAATGCGATCCATTTGGTGATGGAGTTGTGTGAGGGTGGGGAGCTGTTCGATCGAACTGTGGCGCGTGGGCATTATACGGAACAGGCTGCATTTAACTATATTTAATTATTCTCTAAGTACTCAGGCTGGGCCGGGTATCCTATGGGTTCTGGAAATGAGAACCGACAACCAGACCAAGCATTTCGGGCCGGGCCGAGTTTTGGGACCGATTATTAAAATGATATTAAAAACCCGGACCAGACCGGCCAGCTCGGTCCGATTTTTTGGTCTTAAATGCCCATCCCTAGTTTAAAGAGTCTTATAGGATTCGGAGAAAGAAGATGAACATAACTACGCTTGAAAGCACAAGTGACGACAGTGATGAACTAGACTTCGAGTATTATATTGGTCCACAAGCGACAATGAATAGATATTTGGAGTTGGGGGCAGTGTCGGAAGGTGAGATGAGTAAAAAGAAAAGTAAGAAAGTTAGGTTGGCGATTCCCCCAGGAAATCACCGACTGGCAGGCTGAATGGTTTACCCGTCTAAATAAAAAATGATTGATAAAATAATGTTTTGGAATGCTCGAGGTGTGGGGAATAGAGCCACGAGGAATAGTCTAAAACGATTGGTGAACGAGTACAAAGTCAGAATTATTATGATCGCAGAACCTTTGATTGAGGTCAGTCGTCACATGGAGATGGGCAATAAAATCAGATTGTCAGGTTTTACTTCTAATGAAGCGACGGGAGGAAAGATTTGAATTTTTTGGGATCTAGAGTTGGAGGTTACGATGGTGAATGAGTTGGATCAGTTTATTCTCTGTCAGGTAACAGATTCTAACTCTCAGACATTTTTTATTTCCTTTGTTTATGCTAAATGCATTATGGAAGAGAGAATGGAGTTATGGGTGAGGTTGGAACATTGGGCAGTTCAGTATGATGTCCCTTGGATTGTTGGTGAAGATTTTAATGTAGTTACTAGTGACAATGATAAGTTAGGAGGGAATCCCCCTTCTTTGATCAGCATGACTAACTTTTCAGACTGTATTGAGCATTGCGAGCTTCTGGATTGTGGGTTTATATGACCTAGGTTTACTTTGTTCAACAATAGGCGTGGGAGTGATCATATTTGGGCTAGGCTGGACAGAGTTTTTGTGAACTCGTTGTGGCAGTCTCAGTTACCATACACGAAGGTGGAGCATCTATAGCGTACTTTTTCGGATCATACTCCCATTCTGGCTTCTATGCCAGCACAGTCTAGAGTGCATTACTCTTCTTTCAGGTTTTTAACTATGTTGGAGACGCACCCGTCTTTTGAGGAGCTAGTTGAGTCGACTTGGAGAGCGGAGGTGGCTAGTATGAGGGCGCTTGATGTGGTGGATGTTAAACTCAAAACTCTTCGCAGAGCTTTTATCTTATGGAATAGAGAATTTTTGGTAATGTTTTTAGCAGGATTAGGGCCCTAGAAGATGAGATGAGCCTATGGAAAAATATTCTAATTTCTGAATGGGAGGGTATTGGTAGTAATGGTCTCAATGTGGAGGCTAATTGGGATGTCAATGCATGTTGCAATCTAAGCAGATGGAAGGCAAAATACAGACTAGCTCTTAAACAAGAGGAATTGTATTGGATGCAGAAAGCAGGTGAAAGGGACTTTAAGGAAGGGGATGTTTGTACCAAATATTTTTTCGCCTCGGTTAAATTGAAACAAAAAATATCTATTTCTACAATTAGTTTGCAGTGTGGAAGGGAGATTACTGAGGCGGTGGAAATTATTCGAGAAGCTAATGGTTTTTTTCAACGTCTTCTTAATGCTTAGGATGATTGTGAACACGATCTAGAGTTGTTGAGTTGTATTCCATCTATTATCTCTGTTTTGATTGCGATCAGTTAGTCAGTAGTCTGACATTGGAAGAGGTGAAACATACGACCTTTGGCATCCTGAAGAATAGTGCTCCAAGGCATGACGGGTTCACTGCTGGTTTCTTTCAGTCTTGTTGGGAGATTGTTGGAATGGACAACATTTGGAAAGCGGCTATTCAGTTCTTTGAGGGTGAGGCCCCACCGTTGACTTTTTCAGCGAATTTTATTGCCTTGATTCCTAAGGTGGATACGCCAGGTTTTTTTTTCTGACTTTTGTCCTATTAGTCTTTGCAACGTCATATATAAAATTTTCAGTAAATTACTTTGCAATAGACTAACTTTACTATTGTCAGAGCTGGTGGCTCAGGAACAGGGTGCCTTTCTAAGGGGTAGATCTATTGTGGTAAATATTGGTTTAGCTCAGGAGATGATGAGAGATATTAATAAAATGGTCACAGGCGAAAATGTGGTCTTGAAGATTCACATGGAAAAGGCTTATGATCGTTTGGAATGGTATTTCCTTTTGGCGGTACTTAAGAGGTTTGGTTTCTCGAATAGAGTTTGTCATCTTTTTACTAATTGTATCGCTCACTGTAGATTTTCAGTTTTGTTGCAAGGAGTGTACGAAGGTAAAAGTTCCTTTATGTGGAGGAAAAAGCTTCAGTGGAGCAAGTGGTTTCCATTAAGACATACACATAATTTCAATTTAGAGGGTCTCCTTTAAATACTTTGGTGTCCCTATTTCAAGGAAAATGCAAAAATATCTTTTTTGATGAGCTGGTGAGCAAGATTTAGAAGAAAATTAGTGGATGGAAGGCAAAGTTGTTATCGCCTAGTGGGAGTAGTTCTGATCAGGCATGTGCTAAGCTCCATTCCAGTATATACTTTAATTGTTATGTGTGTGCCTCAGAAAATCATCTCAAGAATTCAGAAATTGCTGTCGGATTTTTTCTGGGGGATAATGAAGGAAAGTTGAAGAAAAAATAGGTTTCTTGGGACAATATTTGTTTTCCTCTTGGGAAGAAGGAGGTTTGGGGGTTAGAAGTCTTGCAACTACCACAAGAGCTTTTCGAATCAAAGCTTTGTGGAATCTGCTTACTGCCAATTCTTTGTGGGCTAACTTTATGAGAGGCAAATACTGGAAGGCAGGGGTTCCATTGATTTACCAGCTGGAGAAACAGGGAGCTTCGCCATTTATGAAAGAAATTATGAAGTTAAAATCGATTTTTGTTAGCAAATGTGTTAGGCGAATTGGCAATGGGAACTCTAGCTTTTTTTTATGCAAACTGGAATCTTACGACGGTTTTTATGAGGCCGGAGGAGTTAGTGGAGCAAGGTGTTTGGCCTACGATCTATAAGGTCTAGAGTGGGGATTTCGAATTGGTTAGCCCGACAGTGAGGGATTGGGCAAGGGTACTTTACGATGACAGAATCCACAATGGTGATCAGTGTAGTGATACTTTTATTTAGATTCCTGATTTGGACGGTTTATTTAGTACTCAATCAGCCTATGAGTTGCTTCGCAGCAAGAGAGAAAAATCCTTATTATTTAACAAGATTTGGCTTTCTCTTCTGCCTTCAAGAATCTCAGTTTTCGTTTGAAAGTTGTTACTGAGGGGAGTTCCAGTCGATGGGGACTTACACCGTTGCGGTTTTAGTTTAGCCTGTAGGTGCTATTGTTGTGTAGCGTCCAATGTGGAGACTTTAAAACATCTGTTCTTAGAGAGCAGACTGGCAGTAGATGTTTGGAAACATTTTGAAATGATTTTTTATGTCCATATGAGAAGGCCAACAGAAATTTATACGGTGTTGACAGTGTGGTTTAGGAGGGCTAATAAGAACACTCAAGTTGGGATTCTTTATTTTCTTACGCCGATGTTTATATTATGGGAGATGTGGAAACAACGGTGTAGGGGAGTAGTTTATAAGAATGATAAGCCTAGTGCGATGACAGTTATTTTTTGTTGGTTCGGAGGGGTTTATGGTTGGCAAATTCATTCGTTTATCCTAAGCGAATTAGTGAAAGGAAGGACCCGATATTGGCTTTGGATTTGACTATTTCACCGATCGTTAACAGGGTAATAGAATTGTGTGTTGGAGTTTCCCCCGGAAGATTTTGTTGCCCTCAATGTGGACGGCTTGTCAAGGAGTAATATATAAGGCGACGATTGGAATTATTATCAGAAATAGTTTGGGTATTTGTATTGTGGCGAAACAAATTATGCTTGGTACTTGTTCTAATAATAGTGTTGAGGTTCTAGCGGTTTATGAGATGCGATTGTGTAATAGGCTAGGGTGCAGGAAAGTGATTATTCAAACAATTTCCAAAATTGTACGTGGTTGGTTTTAAAAAGAATATAAATTTCGTGGTACTTTGAGAATGTCTGGAGAGATATAATTAGAAGGTTAGAAGAAGAAATGGTGATTGGGTGTGTGCATATATTTAGGGAAGCCAACACGGTGGCGGATTGGCTAGCGGATAGAGCTCAAAAGGAAGGATCGATTGACACGAGAGTTCGGACAGTGGGATCTCCCTAATAGGATTGCTGGCTTGGTGCTCTTGGATAGGAGTCGGACTCCCTACGTTCGTGTTGCTAAATGAAAGGGCCTAGGGTGCTGGGAACTCAGGATCTTGCTGGGTCATTGGCAGCATTGAGCAGGTAGTGTGTGCAAAGTTGTGTTTTCACAGAGCCGTGTGCAGGGTTGTGTTTTCACAGTGTGTGCAAATATGTGTTTTCGCGCAGCAACTCTGCTTAATAAAATAGAAGAATAGTAGAGGAAAGGGTTTAGAAACCAACAGCCGCCACCACCACTCATCAAGGACGCTAGATCGAACGTCCACCGCCTCTGCCTGGCCGCCGCTTTTTCCTGCTGTCTTCTCTCTGTCTGGCTTTCGTTGCTCAGCCGTGCAGACCTGACTAGGGAAGGGAGCATCATGATAGGATGGCTTCTCTAGCCGTCAACACTTCCTCTCCCCCAATGGGGGATAAGGAACCTGCGGTAGAGGCTACTAAGCCTTCTTTCGCCCAAATACTTGGAAAAATGTTGGTTGATGAGGTTGAAGAAACAAATGTTGACGGAACTAGATTCCGGAAAGAAGGAGAGCTAGCCATTGGGATTACGACATCTGATGAAACACCTGGGGAAGCTTTCATGGAAAAACATGTGATAGTCTTAAAGTTCTCTAGCTACAGACCAACATTGGAAGATATTCGAGATTCGATACATCGAACCTGGTGATTCTAGGCGATTTTCTTGCTAGGTTTGCTAGATCAACGTCACGTTCTTGTCTGACTTCAATCTGAGGCGGAAGCAAAGAAAGTCTTGGCAAGGGACTCGTTCTTGATTCGGGGAGTTCGATTCAAAGCTCTCCGCTGGCATGATAGTTTCAGTCTAAAAGCAGATTCGTTATCGGTTCAACTATGGGTAGAGTTGCCTAATTTGCCTTTGCATTTATTTCATCCCCCTCTTTTGAAAGCAATTGTGAACTCTTTTGGTGTCTTTTTGCGCATGGATGATCATACTCGATGTCTTTCACGCCCGGGTTATGCCCGTGTTTGCGTGGAGATGACTTTGGCGGAAAAGTTACCGAGTAGAATTAGAATAGATAGATCTAACAATAGGGGCTTTTGGCAAAAGATTGAATACCCGAGCTTGCTAGTGGTGTAAAGAATAATCAGGGTGAGGAATTTCAGGAGGGAGTTGGTGCTGAGAGGCCGATGGTCAAAGATTCGGGGAATGTCATGTTGTCAAACAAATTCGAGTCACTTACGGAGAACATAGTTGAAGACGAGAGTAATCTAATGAATAATCAATTGCCTTGTAAGGAAAAGGCTCCAGTCAGTGACATGGTAGAGCCAGAAACAACAGAGGAAGGACTTCTTGAGGCGGGGTACACAGCTGTTGAGATTGAAAAAGCGATTGAGAAACAATGAGAGACAATTTCAGGGCTTGCTTCGTCCCAGCCAGAGCGTGTTCTGCCAATAACAGGGCTTACTTTGTCAGACAAGTCGCGCTCGGAGCAGAGCATGTACGCTTTGTTTCTGCAGAGCACGTAGTGTCACCAATAAAGCATGTTGATTTGGTGAACAAAACATCACATGCTGTAGATGATGATCCAAAGAAGTTGATCCCTAGGAAAAATGCAAATGATGACTAAGCTTTTCTGCAAGAATGTGATAGTGCTTCAGGTAGCAGCTCAAGGATGCAGAGAGCGCACGAGTATGTTAACCAATTGGAACCAGGGAGGGCGCAGGGGGTTTCGATCAAGGCTGTAGGCGGGGATGTCAGAATCTCTAGCCCAGGGAAAAAGAAGAGCAGTGGGAGTGCTTTTCTACAGATAAATGCAATGATTCCAGGCAGCAAATCCGGGCCAGCAAAGGAGGACACAGTAGCTGAAGATGGTCACGTTGACAGTGGATTTGTCTATGGCGCTGGCAATGGTGCTGGCAGTGGAGCTAACGTTGGTGCTCAGACTCGCGTTCATAGTGGTGACAAGGTGCATGACCGGAAGGTAGGAGTTCCAGCAGATGCGGGTATTGTACAAGATGACGAAACTTTAGTGGACGCAGTAGTACTTGAAGCACCGGATATAAAACATATTAACTATTTGGTTCGTAACGCTAACAGCGAAACTGAAATGGAGACCAATACCGACATTTCGGATACAATCAATTCAGAAGAAGAAGATTTGGATGAATACACAATTAGGTCAAGATTAGTGTCAGATTTAAAGACAGACCAACTTCGATTATCGAAAAAATTTGATGCGACGGACTTCAAAGACATCAAGGTACTTCCTCGAAGTTCATCTAGAATGAAGAAAAGTAACAGCAAGTACAGGCATTGATCTAAGGCTTTGGTCAGTATTTATTTAGGGTTTGCTATGATGTATGTCGTCTGGTTCTTTTTATCGGGTAAAGTCGTCGTGTACCCCCGACTGATGTAAACGTTTTTTCTCAAGTAATAAAAATCCTAGTATTATTAAAAAAAAATATATATATATATATATATATATATATATATATATATATATATATATATATATATATATATATGTGTGTGTTTTCGCAGGGCCGTGATCTTGGGGCAGTTCAAGAACTGCTGTGTTATGGTTCAATAGGACGTTTTGTTGCTAATTTGCAGATGTAATTTAAGCAGTACAACAGTTTAGGTGGCAGCTGGGAACTCAGGAAGTAATTGGGTCTTGGTGGTTCTAGAGCATGTGGCAGATGGAGGACGTGTTTTCGCATGGACATGATCTTGGAGCAGTCCAAGAATTTGATGTGTTAGGTAACAACAGGCCTTGGTGATGCTAATTAGCAGTTGCATTTTCTGGTTGATTGGAATTTTAGTCTTTTGAATTGGATTTCATTTGGAGAGTAAGGTATAACTTTGTGAAGCAATTTCTTCTTTTTCTTTGCCTTAGTCTTTGGTATACTAGGCCTTTGGTAATTAGGCTTAAGGTATTTGTTTTTTTCCCTAAGTTTTGCTAGTTGTTTAGGCTTAGATTTTAGGTTTTTGTTTAGATTTCGGGTAAAGTCGTAATGTACTTCCGACTTGTGTTAAATATTTTGATCAATTAATAAAGGTCTGGCATCCCATAGTTGCCCCTCCCTTCCGGAGATTATCTTTAAAAAAAATTAAATAAAAAAATAACAATGACCGAGAGGAAATTAAAATTTTCATTAGCCGTTATTGTTAACTTTTCAATCAACTTTCCACTATTAGAATGACGGCACTGTCCTATACATTTCTACCTATTTATAGGTACAAACCAATTAATTTTTAATAGGTTATGTTGAATAATTCTAGGGAGCCTGGGTCTGCTGCCTGGGTTTGCAGCCTGGGTGGGCGAAATTACCCTTTTGCCCTTTCTTTGTTGTCTTTATATTTAAAGAGTGGTTAAAAAGGCAGGGGCAAAAATGTAAAAATACCACCCAGGCTGCAAACCCAGGCAGCAGACCCAGGCTCCCTAGAAGCACTCGGTTATGTTTATTAAAAAAATCACAGAAAAATCTAAGTAAACCGCAAAGGAGAGTGACACTTTTTTAATAAATCCCACATAATTTGATGCTGGACATACTATTTGGCCCATGGCTTATAAATACCATTGGACAAATAAAAAATATCATACAATAGACTATAGTGCGTTAAATTATTTAAGTAATACTTAAATTATATATTTTTAAAACTAGCAAAATCGGCATATAATTTTTCTAACTAATGTCTCAAATTAGATCAATACTGAATAGACGCACACGTAAAATGCGTCAATCCCTAGTTTAAAAAATTCATGAAAAATAAAAATAAAAAATTGCAGCTAGCTATGTGAAATGACATTGTGTCTCTCAAACGATTAATTGATGATAATACTTTATTAGGACAAATTTGAATCAAGTTAGGTTATGCTATGTGGTTCTAATCAATCGATTTCACTGATTTGATATGTCAACTAAAGCTCGATAACAGTTTTGAGTTTTGTAGAAGGACCATTTTGTTATTGAGGAATCATTAATACAAGAGCTGTTCTACACAGCGAGGAAGCGGGCGAGGAAATCAGCGAGGGAGGGAGAGAGGGAACCGCCATCCCCTCGGAATGTGTGCCGTCATTTTTTATGCACACATCCCGAGAGAGATGGGCGGTCCCCTCACTCCCTCCCTCGCTGATTTCCTCGCCCACTTTCTCGACATTTAGAATTCCTGTTAATATAACACAACATTATAAAGTCTTAATTATGTAGGTAGCAACTCTCCCACCTGTCTTTCGGTTGCATCATCAGCTAACACGTCTATCCTAAACTTTATTTCCTATTGTCGATTCTTTCGCATGCAAACGTGGATCAATATGTAAAGGCCACGTCGAAGATTTATGAACACTCGGCCATACAAGAACTATAAACTAATTAAACATGCTCCAATGTGCTGAAACTTGTTAGCAAAATAAAAATAAGAAAAATGGGTGATGTTATTGAAGAGTTTCTCAAGAGATGCATAAGAAGACACCAAAACCCTGGAAATGGTGGTGGGAAATTGGAGAACCCTGAAGGGGCACATGGCCCCAATATGTCTTGTGTATTTGTTCCATTAAGTTGCGGGGCTAGCTGGTTCGAATTATAATTGGATTATCGATTTTGAATCCTTGCATCCATCTCCTATGAAATACATCAAATTTGGATTAAAATTCAAACGATTGACATGTGTAGGCAGACTGCTTCTTCATCATGGATAACAAGTGTCCTGTCAGGTATGTTGGTCTAACATAAAAGTAGGGCCAAAATGTGAATCAACCACTAATTCCTCTCACACCAAAAGACTATATATATGAAGCACTATAAGGTCTCCTCTCCCATTGCATTTCCTCTATTCAGTATCTATTGCTAATTAACTTTGCGTTCCGTATTGTCTTCTCCAAATATGGCTGAGATGGAAGAACTAACATGCATTAATAAGACTGAAATTGAAAACAGACACTTCCCTTTCTCAGATAATACATACAAATTTATCAGCCAGTCTATCATGTGTCAAATGGCTGTGTTTTGTTTACTTCGCGCATTACTTCAATTATTTCTCACACCACTAGGTCAAATTCCCACAGTTTCCTACTTGTTGGTAAGTTCCTCCACTATGTCAATTCAATTTCAAACCTGTTTAAAGTTTTAGCCCTCATTTGAATTAACATATCAAAGCACTGGTCATTCATTTTTGGATAATGTTTTGTAATTTATATGAATAACAGTATTTGTAGATTGTATCTTTTTATTGGGATATTCCTAAATCTTACAAATAAAATAAGCAACTGTGGATGATATTTGTTTTGAGGGTTTTATTCTGCAAAAAGAGTGAACTGATACACAAGAAAATTTCTTTTTTCACAAGAACTCATTTTCATTTACAACAGCATTGCAAATAATATATCATACTTTTTGCCATCTTTCTCATTGTAACACATAATGTTTAGCAATTATAACTTTATAAGATTCATTGTTTGATCCAAACCATATCCATGATTTAAAGAAACATGTCGTATATAGGTTACATAATGATACGCCATGCCAGTATATTTTACAATATCTATCAAAATCTGTGCAATTTGCCACTTTTCCTATTTATGCATATTACTAACGTTACAACTTACAGGCTGGTCTTATGATGGTCTTATTATCGGGTGCTACGATATGCAACACTTGGTTATATTGGGAAGTTCATCAGCACTATCATCCCGTGTTTCTTCTACCAAATGCCCATCAAATATTTCATTGCACTTAGCCTAATATTATGTACTCTAGGCATATTTGATGCGAAGATTTACATTGAAGGATTGTATCAGGGGGTACGTTTCTCAAACATTACTCATAATGATTTCCATTTTTAAAAATGAATTCGATTTTTTTTAGGTTCTTGTTTGGTTTTAAGAAGAATTCCAAGGAATAATACTAAATAACTCAATATTTGGCTAACCTAATATTGTTTCATTAAAATAATAAGACAATCTCACATAAATAATAATGACCGCATGCAGACTATAAAGAAGGCTAAAGAAATGAAGATAGACAGGTATTGTAATTTCTCTGTTTGGGTTGATACAATCTATGTATAGGCTTCTCTTGATTCCGATAAATTCTTTGGATTACTATTAAACTTTTAAAAGTTATATCGTTTGATTCTATGTATTAGTTTCTTCTCTTCTTGTATTGTTTCTTTTGTTGAAATACTGGCTCAAAGATACTGGACATGAATGTTGTGGACTTATGAGCCAGTTTCCTATCCAATAAAAAATTCAAGATGAAATGTTGATGCCAAAAACTAAGATAGCTAGCACTACAAATAAAAAAGCTTTAATAGCTACGGAAACTAGCGACGGTTTTTTATGCATGTAAACTGCTTTTAGGTAGTAATTATTACATGTGTCATGTCATCACAGAAGTTTGGGCTATTCTCTTCGGCTTCCAATATGCTAAAAAATGTGATGTGACAAACTCGTAGATCCTCTTGTTTGCATCTAGTAAAAATTTCTTCAGGTCTTGTCCCGGTTGTAAGAGTTGTTGAAGTACTGCAGATGATGGGCGTGTTACAAACTGGTTTTAGTTTGTTTTTCTCCATGAATGTATTGGTTCATTGAGGAGTTTTCTTCAGATCATTTGCCGAAGGTTGATTCTTAATAGTTTTTAGATTGTTGTAATTCATATTTCTAGGTTGCTATTCTATAAGGAATTTTCCTTCCCAGGATGTAAATCTGGAAGAAAACCTGTTTATGCAGGGTGCATTTACATGTCCTTTTTGGAATTTGCTTCTAGCCAGTCTTTAAGTTGGCTGTTGTGCGCTTGTTAATGTGAATCGTAAAAACTATGACATGGGCTTGGCGAGGATGAAGTAGTGCCATCCACATTTAATGATGAAATCACGCTACCCTCCTATTTTATTCTTAAATGAAAACATACTTGAAAGTCTATACTTCAAGGTCTATTAGAATGTGTTTAAACAAGCAGGATTTTTATAGGATTTCAAAACCCATAAAGATGCCACAAGTTGGGTTTTAACCTATAACTTAGTGGTACCATCCGCCAAGCTCTAACCGTTGAGCTGTCATGCCATTAACGTGACTACTTATTTTAGGTGGACGTGGTTGCTTAGTTGGGAAATATTATGTGGAATAATAGTTGTTTCTGTGGTATATCTTGCTCTTTGGGAGACCGTGCAGTGAATCTGTGTGTTTGTATGTCTCAAGGTCTGTTCTATGCTTTTTTAGACAAATATTTTCTATCCCTTCTGCCCAGTCAACAAAAATCCTTCTACTACCAGTTCGTCTTCTCATGGGAACCAATGGAGGCATCTTCCTACCATGCATGGTATCGTTCACACTCCTCATTTCATTATAGAGTTTCATAAGAGGGAACTTAGTTTCAGTCTTTTTAAATGGAGGATCTGATTTTTCTTCCATCTACTGAAATCTCATTTCAAGTTAGGGTATTGATTTCTCTTACTACCTTCTCTATTGCTATAAGAGACTCTACAATCATATCAACACTTTTATGTTTTGCTTCGTCTTCTTAGTTAAGAGACATCGATTTTCTTCTCATTTTCTGTCTTCAATCATTGTGTCTAGAGCTGAAAACTTGTTAGCATAAACTTAATTGTTGAACAAAATTTGAGCTCCTTGCATCATCTTCCCTTCCACCTCTTTTCTTTGGTTTGAAAAACAGAAGGAAAGAAGGCTAGAAAGGGAAGATCAGCAAGAAACCCCATAAGAATGTGAATATATTTACCAAAGTATCACAAAGAGAAAAATATGAAGAATGGGTTGGGATAGTTTTAGATTTTTAATGTTAATAAAGGGCCCTTCCAGGGTCAGATAAGTGCATCGGCCTTGAGATGCACGTGGCACTTATCTTGAGGCAGATGGGTGGCTTCCACCCATTCCTCGCCCCTTCCCCTCATTCCCTCCCTCAACCCCTAGAATTTTCAGTTAATAAAATGTATTTTCCAAGTTTGTTTTTAGGGGAATTCTAATTGGCACCCGTTTCCTCGCTTGTTTCCTCGCCCGTTAGACAAGCCCTTGTTTTTAGCATAACAAACCGTTGACGTTGCTCTCTGTCTTATCCAAAGAAAGGTGAGACCTGTTGCGAATTTGGCTTTTTAAAATAAAATCAAATATGTGTTTATCTGGTTTTGAACCCTGGATCTCCCTCTCATGTTTTGATTGTTGAATCTCTCTCTATTTTATAGTCCCATATCTACTATATATCTCTTTGAGGTAGAGTATATAGGAAGATAGTTAGGACTTGGGTTTGGCCCCCTTGGGGGTACCACTCTTTTATGAGGAGGGGAGAGATAGGCCCGCCGCCGCCGTCCGTCCGGTCGGGCGGGCAGGTTGGGTTGGGTTGGGTCATTTAGAAAGCAAAATATCTTTTTGCTGAAAGTTTTTTTAAACAAACAAAAATTTCAAAGGAAGATTGATTCCAAACGGTCTCTCAAGACCAAGTCTTGGCTCCGTGATTTTTTGCGAAAAATCTGCCATCATATCTTCTCCACAACCCACGACCTGATCGTGCAAATGTATCTAGACCTTTTTTCGATTTGCATTTGCTTGCTTTCAACCTATAAATACCACTACAGTTTTCAGAGTTATATAAAATAAAAAGAAAACTTCTGAGTTTGTGAAAACGAGTTTCAAGAGTTTGTGAAAGTGATTTTGTTGCTTACAGTATTTGCAACAGTTCTTTGTGAAAGCAATTTTGTTGCTTACAGTCTTTGCTTCTTTGTACAAGAGTTTTTGCAAAAACGTTTCAAGTTGTGATTCCAGCAAATACCTTTCATACAAACAGATCTAGTTCTTCTTTCTGTTTATACTTCTTGATTGATGTTGCTTTATTGCCTGATGATTCCGAGCAAATAAGAAGATTAAGGGTGATTAGTATACCGTTCAATTATTGTGCATTTTGAACGAGACAGAGATTCTGGGCTGTTTTATCCTGGGGACGGCGGGGCTACGAAACTGCATGCACAATTTTGGGCAGAGCCGCGAAACGTCTTAAAGAGAGCGACCTAGTCCGCGACTCAACCCAAGCAAAATTGGTACAATCGTTCCTTCCTTTTAAATTCGAATTTACAGCATATTATTTCCAACAATTTTAAGACGTGTTTCAATGTCTGCCATGAATTCAATAACTGAAATTGCTGCTAAAGACCTAAATAGGCCCTTTCGTTTTGAGGGCCAACACTTTAAAAGATGGAGACAAAAGATGTTGTTTTTTCTTACAACACAAAAGGTTGCATATGTCTGTGATACTGAAAAACCGATATTGCCTGCTGAACCAACTGAATCCCAAACTAAAGAGTTAGACCGTTGGATTGAAAATGATTTCTTATGTAAAAATTTTATCCTGAATGGTCTGTCTGGTGATTTATATGATTATTACTGTAATGAACCAACTGCAAAAGATATTTGGGAAGCCCTTAGAAAGAAATATGACACTGAGGAGGCTGGCACAAAGAAATATGCTGTCAGTCGCTATCTGAAATTTCAGATGACTGATGATAAGTCTGTGGAAACCCAATCACACGAGCTCCAAAAGATTGCTCATGAAATTATTTCTGAGGGAATGACTTTAGATGAGCAATTTCAAGTAGCTGTTGTGATAGACAAATTACCCCCTAGCTGGAAAGATTTTAAGAATGTCCTTAGGCATAAAACTAAAGAGTTTTCCCTAGAAAGCCTGATTACCCGACTTCGTATTGAAGAGGAAGCCAGGAAACAAGATCAGAAAGAGGAAGTTCTGATTATTTCAAACCATAAGAAGTCTACTCCTGTTTCTCTGAAACCCAATGGAAAGACAATGAAAAATCAGAATAACAATAAAAACCGGAACTATCAGAATCGGAACCAGCAGAACCGGAACAATCAGAACCGCAACCATCAGAATCAGAATCCTCCGCGAAATCAGAATGGACAGAAACATCCCTCCAAGAATGATTCAGCACAGTTCCTTTGCTACACCTGTGGTAGGCCAGGGCATATGGCCAGGAACTGCCGGAATGGATCTCGTCCTGCACCTCAGGCGAACCTAACCGAAGACCAACTTATTGCCATGATCTCTGAGATCAATTTTGTTGGTGGGTCCGAGGGATGGTGGGTAGACACTGGTGCTTCTCGACATGTCTGCTATGATCGAGGAATGTTCAAATCCTATTCTGAAGCTGAGGACAAGAAAGTGTTGTTGGGTGATTCCCACTCCACTATAGTTGCTGGAACTGGAACAGTAGAACTGAAGTTTACCTCTGGAAAGACTGTCATCCTGAAAGACGTCTTACATACTCCAGAGATGAGAAAGAATCTAGTATCTGGTTTTCTTCTGAACAAGGCTGGGTTTACTCAAATCATAGGGGCTGATTTATATACCATTACAAAGAATAATGTATTTGTGGGGAAAGGGTATGCTACTGATGGGATGTTTAAGTTAAATGTTGAAGTGAATAAAATTTCTAGTTCTGCTTACATGTTGTGCACTTTTAATATCTGGCATGCTAGACTTTGTCATGTTAATAAACGTATTATTAAAAACATGAGTAACTTAGGACTAATTCCAAAATTGTCCTTAAATGATTTTGAAAAGTGCAACTATTGTAGTCAAGCTAAGATAACCAAAACACCACATAAATCTGTAGTTAGAGAATCTGAACCTTTAGATCTGATACACTCAGATATATGTGAACTCGATGGTATCTTGACTAGAAATGGAAAACGTTATTTTATTACGTTTATTGATGACTGTTCTGATTATACTTTTGTTTATTTAATGAAAAATAAAAGTGATGCCTTTGACATGTTTAAATTATTTTTGACTGAAGTTGAAAATCAATATAATAGAAAGATTAAGAGACTCAGGAGTGATAGAGGCACTGAATATGATAGCAGTACTTTCAAAGAGTTTTATAATTCTCAAGGAATTATTCATGAAACAACTGCACCATATTCTCCTGAGATGAATGGCAAAGCTGAAAGGAAAAATAGAACTCTTACCGAGTTAGTAGTTGCCATAATGCTTAACTCCGGTGCTGCATCGCACTGGTGGGGAGAAATTATCTTAACAGTCTGTTATGTGCTAAATAGAGTCCCAAATCGAAAAGCAAAACATCGCCCTATGAAATTATGAAATATAGACAACCAAACCTGTCTTATTTGAAAACTTGGGGTTGTTTAGCTTATGTTAGAATTCCTGATCCTAAAAGGAACAAGCTTGCTAGTAGGGCATATGAATGCGTATTCATAGGATACGCCTTGAATAGCAAAGCTTATAGATTCTATAATCTTAAAGATCAAGTTATTATAGAATCAAACGACGTTGACTTTTATGAAGATAAATTTCCTTTTATTTCGAGGAATAGTGGGGGTACATCATCAAATAACGTACCCTTTGTTAAGGGTTAATGAAAATATTAAAGCCACAGAATCTGAGCCAAGAAGAAGTAAACGGAAACGATCTTCTAAAAACTTTGGGCCCGATTACTATGTCTTTTCAGTCGAAGAGGATCCCCTGAGTTTTCAAGAAGCTCTATCTTCTATAGATGCCAATTTTTGGGAAGAGGCAATCGATGATGAAATGTATTCTCTTGAGTCTAATCGAACCTGGCACTTAGTTGATTTGCCACCAGGTTGCAAGACAATAGGATGTAAATGGGTATTTAAGAAGAAATTGAAACCCGATGGTAATGTTGACAAGTTCAAGGCTCGTCTCGTAGCCAAAGGGTATAGACAGAGAGAAAATGTTGATTTCTTTGACACATATTCTCCTGTAACCAGAATTACTTCTATTCGGGTGTTAATTTCTCTTGCTGCAATACATAACCTAGTTTTGCACCAAATGGACGTTAAGACTGCGTTTCTTAATGGTGATTTGGAAGAAGAAATTTACATGGACCAACCTGAAGGTTTTGTCATTCCAGGACAAGAACATAAAGTTTGCAAACTAGATAAATCACTTTACGGTTTGAAACAAGCTCCAAAACAATGGCATGAAAAATTTGATAATCTTGTTATCGCACATGACTTTAAAGTGAACGAAAGTGACAAATGCATTTACTATAAAGCTGAAAATGGCATTTGCACTATAATATGTCTGTATGTGGATGACTTGCTTATCTTTGGTTCTAATATTCCATGCCGTAAATAAAGTGAAAGCTTTATTGTGTGCAAACTTTGATATGAAAGACTTGGAGAAGCGAATGTAATCCTTGGTATCAAGATTACTAGGTCTGAAAAGGGAATTTCTTTAGATCAATCTCACTATATTGAGAAGATCCTAAATAAATATAATTACTCTGACTGTAAACCTGCATGTACTCCTTATGACTCTAGTGTAAAGTTGTTCAAGAACACCGGTGACGGTGTTAGACAATCTGAGTATGCGAGCATCATTGGTAGTCTTAGATATGCTACCGATTGCACTAGACCCGACATAGCTTACGCTGTTGGATTACTATGCAGATTTACAAGTAGACCTAGTATAGAGCATTGGCATGCAATTGAACGGGTCATGAGGTACCTGAAGAGGACTAAGAACCTCGGATTACATTATCAGAAGTTTCCCGCTGTCCTTGAAGGATACAGCGATGCTGATTGGAACACCCTATCAGATGACTCCAAAGCCACCAGTGGCTATATTTTCAATATAGCTGGTGGAGCTGTTTCTTGGAAATCAAAGAAACAGACCATTTTGGCACAGTCCACGATGGAGTCAGAGATTATAGCACTAGCCACGGCTAGTGAAGAAGCAGGTTGGTTGAGAAACCTGCTAGCAGAGATCCCTTTATGGGAAAGACCGATTCTAGCTGTCTTGATCCATTGCGATAGTACCGCGGCTATTGCAAAAATACAGAACCGTTATTATAACGGCAAGAAACGACAAATACGTCGTAAGCACAGCACAATTAGAGAGTTTCTATCTACTGGTGCTGTGAGAGTGGATCATGTACGAACTGATGCGAACTTGGCTGATCCTTTGACGAAAGGATTAGCTAGAGAGAAGGTTTTTAAAACCTCGAAAGGAATGGGACTATTGCCCTTAGTTTGATGAGTTATTCACGATGGTAACCCAACCTATAGACTGGAGATCCCAAGAAATAGGTTCAATGGGTAATAACAAGTCGTGAATGATATGATGTGAATCATACTGATAAAATAGCAATCCCATTCCTAGATTAAAAGCATGAATTCCTGAAGCGGTAGTAGGATGAGTTTAAAAACTCTTAATGAGGTCTATACTCTATGTAGAGTGGAGTACCTAGCTACAGGAGTACTCTTGATAGACTCACCTAAGTGATTGTGGAAGTTTGGCCGCTTCCTATGGAATTTGTGGGCAAAATTCCTAGAGCCTTCACTACACTGGGATATACGTGCATGGCCGTAAAGCACGGGCTTTTTAGACTTCACCCTGGTAAGGTTGTGCGTGTAATGTCTGTTAGAGATAGAGTTCAAAACTACGAGTTACTCTAGTATATTCTAAAGCATGAACACTACGCAAGAGTTCAAGTCGAAAGACACTTTTGTTTATGCACAATCTTATATTTTAAAGATTGCTCGATGAAAATTGTTTTTTAAAAATCCAAGTGGGGGATTGTTGCGAATTTGGCTTTTTAAAATAAAATCAAATATGTGTTTATCTGGTTTTGAACCCTGGATCTCCCTCTCATGTTTTGATTGTTGAATCTCTCTCTATTTTATAGTCCCATATCTACTATATATCTCTTTGAGGTAGAGTATATAGGAAGATAGTTAGGACTTGGGTTTGGACCCCTTGGGGGTACCACTCTTTTATGAGGAGGGGAGAGATAGGCCCTCGCGCCCGCCGCCGCCGCCGTCCGTCCGGTCGGGTCGGGTTGCAAAATATCTTTTTGCTGAAAGTTTTTTTAAACAAACAAAAATTTCAAAGGAAGATTGATTCCAAACGGTCTCTCAAGACCAAGTCTTGGCTCCGTGATTTTTTGCGAAAAATCTGCCATCATATCTTCTCCACAACCCACGACCTGATCGTGCAAATGTATCTAGACCTTTTTTCGATTTGCATTTGCTTGCTTTCAACCTATAAATACCACTACAGTTTTCAGAGTTATATAAAATAAAAAGAAAACTTCTGAGTTTGTGAAAACGAGTTTCAAGAGTTTGTGAAAGTGATTTTGTTGCTTACAGTATTTGCAACAGTTCTTTGTGAAAGCAATTTTGTTGCTTACAGTCTTTGCTTCTTTGTACAAGAGTTTTTGCAAAAACGTTTCAAGTTGTGATTCCAGCAAATACCTTTCATACAAACAGATCTAGTTCTTCTTTCTGTTTATACTTCTTGATTGATGTTGCTTTATTGCCTGATGATTCCGAGCAAATAAGAAGATTAAGGGTGATTAGTATACCGTTCAATTATTGTGCATTTTGAACGAGACAGAGATTCTGGGCTGTTTTATCCTGGGGACGGCGGGGCTACGAAACTGCATGCACAATTTTGGGCAGAGCCGCGAAACGTCTTAAAGAGAGCGACCTAGTCCGCGACTCAACCCAAGCAAAATTGGTACAATCGTTCCTTCCTTTTAAATTCGAATTTACAGCATATTATTTCCAACAATCTATATATGTTGTCACGGATAGGGTACTAGTTTAATTGGTAGACTTGTATCATAAGCCAAGTATTCAAACTCTGCTGGGGGCATTTAAGATTGGAGGGGTTAAATTTTTGGTTTTTTTCGGTTTGGCTCTTATTAGTTTATTGTAAATAGAATTTGACATTTATTTTAAATTTTAACTGAGTTTAATCCTCGTTTTGTTAATAAACTTATTAGGTCAATCACATTGACTGTTATAAATTTATTATTGACTAAAATACCCCACTCTAAATACACATGCCTAGCACGTGCAACTTCTACTAAACCCATAAAAATGATCCAAAGGTCTGTAAACTTGATGTAAATGCCATGAGGTGATACTACCTTTCTCTGTCTCTTCCTTTATCAAGCAAAACACA
This sequence comes from Berberis thunbergii, assembly GCA_003290165.1. Lineage (NCBI taxonomy): Eukaryota > Viridiplantae > Streptophyta > Magnoliopsida > Ranunculales > Berberidaceae > Berberis > Berberis thunbergii. The sequence continues at coordinate 233,953 of QNQO01001399.1, forward strand.
ATCCATGTCCTCTTGTCTCATCCTCTCACCACCATCAAACCACACACAAATCCACCCAGCTTTCCCTAATCTCTCTCCATCCACCATCAAACAGTTCAACATCTTCCCACCTCCCTGTTATGTGTTGTGCAACAAGGAAGATGACGTCAACATTCAAACGTCTTATTTTGGTATAAAGATGTCACTCATTCTCATGCATAAAGGCCACAACTGGATTTTCATCATCAAACTAGAACCATGCACCATATTCATCTGAATCATTCACAGTCCCCATGAGCGATAAATGGATCAAGTACGAAATTAAGATAAATTCTTGCAACCTTTGTAGAACAGTGACTTTGTTTATGTACCAACTAACGGTGGGTCTAATTACATCTTCCAAACTTGGATGCTGCAGATATTGTGAGGGACACAAGATGCTTGAACTAAATGGGGGTAAGAGATAGATGTACACAAGGATGCAAATGGTTTAACAATGTGTTTTGCAAATAAGTTTGATTAGGTTGAGAGATAGAGAAAACTATTCAGGAATTCTAAATGTCGAGGAAACCAACGAGGAAACCAGTGAGGGGAGTGAGGTGGAGGGAGGAGAGCCATTCACTCCCCTTGAGATGCGTGCAAGAAAATTCAATGCGCGCATCCCAAGGAAAATGAAGGGCTCCCCTCCCTCCACCTCACTCCCCTCGCTGGTTTCCTCGACATTTAGCTTTGCTCAAAACTATTTTTTTATTCCACCAATAGGATTACCTCGGTATTATTAAAAAAATCTTACCTTTGGATCATTTTATGGCACTACACCATATTGGCATTTTTGTAACAACCCCCAAAATAGTATCACTTTTGAAGTGTAACAATTCACTTAACAACTTTACACATTTTCACAAACAAAATGATACAACAATAGTATCACCATGAATAGTATGGTTATAAAAGTGATACTATTTATGGTGATTCAACTTATTGTATCATTTTTTTTTGTTACTGTTTTTCATTTTTTTGACTAAAATTAGTTTTGATTTGAAATTGTTTGGTGGATTGTAACATCTCAAAAGTGATACTGTTTTGAGAGTTGTTACAAAATTCTCAATTTGGTGTAGTGTGGGTTTTGTGGAGGCATGTGCATTTCGATTGGGGATATCTGAGTCAATAACTAAATTTTCAACTGATTGATCCGACGTCGTCTATTAAAATATGAGGACTAAACTCAATTAAAATTTAAAGTTAGTGCTATAAATAATGAGGATCAAATTATAAAATCAAAATCAGTATTTGATCAGCAGTTTGTACCCAACTATATACTGATGACCATCCTCCAAATTCCGCAACTTGAGTGGATACTTAACTAAATTCCAAACACAAGTATTTTGCCTCTATTGTTCAAATTGAAATTGGGCAGCCCTGCCACGATCGAGAAAATGAAACCTCGTCAATCACCGTCAATTGCACAAAGAAAAAGCATTCGTATACAAATACAGACTACATGGAAAGATACCAACATTCCTCTTCCCTGTTCATGTTCATGATAATTAGCATTCAATGTCTTTTCAATTTAATACTGTATATATACTCATTGATGCTAAAACCCCTTCACCAGAATCTCTTTTCTTAACAATATCCTAATTGAGGAACAATATCAATATTTCGATTGATTGCTGGGTTAGGCTGGACTTTACTCTGGAGGACTGTGTCTTTCGTCTCTTTCTTGTGATCATGCCGCAATCTATGTCCGATCTCTGAATTGGTAACCCAGACCAACACGATACTTGGAATGTTCATCTTCTTCAATCCCTGTTCCTTGATCCAATCATCATTGATATTCTAAATATTCAAGTCGGACAGACATCGGATCCGGATAAACTTGTTTGGTTGCCAGACAAGAAATGCAAGTTTTCGGTCCGAAGTGCTATCAAGGCCTTCTTTAAAGACTTCAACGACAGTTTCACATCGGCTCAGAATCCTCCCACTCTGCCCCCGACCCTGGTTAGGGATATCTGGCACATCAAAGCCCCACCAATGCCCTTCAGCTTCCTTGGAAAATTAGTCATGATATCCTGCCAACCAAAACTAAGCTTATCAAACTTCATGTCCCTCTTGAGAGTGTTTGCTGCTTTTGTAAGCAATACGAAGAGGATACCATCCACTTTTTCTTCCTCTGTTCAATGATTCTTAAATGGGGGCTCCTCACCCCTAACCCATAATTGGGAAAGAGTTACACACGACACTCCACCGACCATTCAGTATATGTTTTGTTTCATGTGGAATATACAGCCAATAGACGCAAATCTGAAAAGGCAGAATTACTTGCCCAATTTGTGGTTGTTCTTCATACCATTTGGCAATAACGTAATCATACGATGTTCGATCATCAGATTGTTACTGCTCAATCATTCCTTAAAAAGTTCCGCCACACCTGAAACGCCTAGAATTGCCAATGGTTTACGTGTCCAGCTTGTAAATCTTTCTTGGGACACGAGATCACTAAGATTAATTCGGTTGCCACCATTTTGAATTTTCCAATTCCTCAGATGGTGCCAACTGACATTAATCACACTTCTCCTAGGGTTTATGGACCATGGCTTGAGCTTGAAACTAATCGCCAGAGTATTATCCAATTGCAACTCCAGTCAATCAAAACTCACCATATCAATGTTAGATCTAATTGGCTTAATCGTGCTCCTCTTACTTTTGATCTAGATACAGTTATTGTCACTTATAATGCTAGTTTCTTTGACTTTTCTAAACAGAGAGCAATAGGGATTTTTGCAGTCACAATCTTCGGCCAAGTTCTAGCTAGAGTAGCCTGTCATCTACCAGGGAGGATCCATGACAGCACGTTGGCAGAGTGTCTTGCAGGAGAAGCTGCTCTTTTGATGATCCATACTCAGCAGTGGAAGAAAGGATTTATTTTGGGTGATTCAGGTTTGCTTAACACTATTTTGTATGAAGACAAGTAGGATCACAGGACGACCCTGGACTGGATGTGATCTCCTATTATTAGTAGTATTAGACGCCTTTTATCTTCCAATTGTAACTGCTGTTGTAATTATATTCTTAGAGCACTTAACGCAAGCTCACTTGGTTGCAGCATCAGTAGAACTTAACGTTGGTGATAGAGTTAATTAATATATATGCATTATGCTTTCATAAAAAAAAATACCCTAATTGATAGACTTGTAAATGGAATGGAGTAGGATATGGACCAATTAGGGAAGAAGTTCAATCTGATGCGATATGATAATTCCCTGGGTTATCAATAATCAAATTCATATCCGGTTTGTTACCTTGATCCAAATATTTTTATTTGTTAAACATTTTTTTAGAATGGTTATATATATATAATATTTGTAAAAATATTATATCGTATGAAATTAGATTTGAGTATTAGCTGCCCCTCCCCTCTGGAGGTTTAAAAAAAAAAATCTGGGTATTATCGGATTAGATATGGGTAAATCCATATTTGTTCCATTAAATTGTGAGGCTAGCGGATTCGGATTAAAATTGGATTATCGAATTGAACCCTTAAATCCATCTCCTATTAAACGCATTGAATTCCGATAAAATCCCAACCATTGACAGATGTAGGTAGACTGCTGCTTCATCATCATGGCAAACAATTGTCCTGTCAAGTGTGTTGATCTAACATAAAAATAGGCCCAAAATGTGGATCAACCATTAATTCCTGTCGCACCCAAAGACTATTTATGTGAAGCACTATAAGGTCTCCTCTCCCACTGCATTTCCTCTATTCGTATCTATTGCCAACTTTGTATTCCGAATTGTCTTCTCCAAATAGCTGAGATGAAAGTAGCAACATGCATTAATAAGACTGAACAAAAACTCAGATCCTTCCCTTTCTCAGATAATTCATATAAATTTATCAACCAATCTATCACGTGTCAACTGAGTGTGGCTTGTTTATTTCGCACATTATTTCAATTATTTCTCACACCTCTGGGTCAAACTCCCACGGTTTCGTACTTGTTGGTAAGTTCCTCCGCTATTTCAATTCAGATCTGGTTAACATTTGAATTAACATATCAAAACACCCATCGTTCATTTTTAAATAATGTTATTTAGTGACTTTTTTTTTGTACTTTTATATGAATAACGATATATTCCTAAAGGCCATGAAACTTAAGCGCCTTAGAGGATCTCTGAAAATATGGAATAAAGAAACTTTTGGCAACATTTTCAGCACTATTCGAGGATTGGAAGATGAGATTGCCCGATTGGAATTCAGTCTAATGCAGGGATGAGATACAAATGATATGGTTAATCTGAATAGATGTCAGGCTGAACTCAAACTGGCTCTGGTAAGAGAAGAAATTTACTAGCAACAAAAATCAGGAGAAAAGGAGTTTAAAGAAGGAGATGCATGCACTAAATTTTTCTTTGCTTCTGTCAAAACCAAGCAAAAAAGGCGAACGATAACAAAAATCCAAAACAGGGCAGGGAATTTAATCACGGATCCGAGAGATATTATTTTAGAAGCGAATAATTTTTTTGAAGCTTTGCTTTCAGCAGGAGGATATCAAGAGGATCTAGAACTTATGGAGTGCATTCCGCGTTTGATAAGGGCAGAGGACTGTGATTCAATCATGAAGTCTCCGAATTTAGAGGAAGTCCGACAAGCTGCTTTTAGCATTCCACATGATAGTGCACCGAGCCCGGATGGCTTTACAGCTGGTTTCTTTCACAGATGCTGGGATATTATTGGTCTGGATATTTGGAAAGCCGTGCAGGAATTTTTTGATTGTCAAGCGATGCTAGGTAGCTTCTCTTCTAATTTTTTAGCTCTTATTCCTAAAATTGAAGAGCCCGTTTCTCTATTCTGATTTTAGACCTATCAGTCTGTGCAACGTGGTTTATAAAATTTTTAGTAAGATCCTTTGTTTGAGGTTGGGGAAGATACTCCCAAATATTATTTCTTTAGAGCAGGGGGTTTTTATCCAAGGGAGACTTATCTCAGAGAACATTGGCTTGGCACAAGAATTAATGAGGGAGATTGGTAAAAAATGATTGGCAATAATGTAATTTTCAAGCTGGATATGGAAAAGGCGTATGACAGAATTGAATGGGGATATCTATTGGCGGTCCTTCTTAAATTTGGTTTCAACAACAGAATATGTCATCTGATTTCAAATTGCGTAACTCAATGTGGTTTTTCGGTGTTGCTGCAAGGCAAGTATGACGGGTATTTCAGATCCTCCAGGGGTCTTAGACAAGGCGATCCTCTCTCCCCTTTGCTCTTTGTCATTGCTGCGGAAGTTCTAAGTAGAGGACTCTCTCGAGCTTTTCGTAGAGGGGAAATTGGTTTTTATCATGCTCCAAGGACGGCCTCCCCGATTACTCATCTCTTATATGCTGATGATTCACTGGTTTTCTTGAATGGTAGGAAAAAATCCATTGCGGGATGTATGAAGTTTATTGATAGATACTGTCGGGCATCAGGAGAGAAAATTAATACGGCCAAAAGTTCGTTCATGATTGATGAAAAAGTGAGTGCAGAAAAACTTATCATGATCAGATTATGGACAGGCTTTTCTTACAAACAGTCCCCGTTCACGTACCTTGGAGTTCCCATCTATCAAGGCAGATGCAGAATTCATTATTATGATGATTTGGTTAATAAGATCCACAATAGAATTCAAGGCTGGAAATCACGATTGTTGTCGCCTGGGGGGAAATTGACTTTGATCAGACATGTCCTTTTGTCTATGCCGATTTACCCTATAGCAGCTACAGTGGTACCTATGAAGGTTTTGCATTCTATTCAGAAATTGATTGCAGATTTCTTTTGGGGAGATCATGACGGGAGACATAAACGGAAATGGATTGCATGGCAAAAAATCAATGTTATTAAGGAAGAAGGTGGATTAAATGTTCGAAGTCTGGACGACTCTATTAAAGCTTTTCGAATTAAATCCCTTTGGAATCTGATAAATTCCAACTCTTTATGGGCAAATTTCTTAAGGAAAAAATATTTTAAGCCAGGGGTTCCAATCCGAAAGCAGGAGCTTAAAGCTGGGGCTTCACCTTTCATGAAAGAGTTGCTTATGCATAAAAATTTCATAGTGGAAAATTCCACCTGGAGGATTACTCGAGGTAGCGTCAGTTTCTTTGAAGAACAATGGGCTACGGATAAACTATTTATAAAGAATGGGGAAGCGGAGACTAATGATACTTGGCCTTCCTTACAGTTTATGAGCAGGGATAACTTCAGAATGCTAACTCCGGGAATGCAAAGACGCGCTCAAGAGGCTTATAAGACAATAGTGAAAGGTGATGACGGCGATCGAGACACCAGAATTTGGATGCCCACTAATGATGGTATATTCTCTATCAGCTCTGTTTGTAAAATCCTAGGTGGTAGAGGGACACCTGATGATTTCTGGGATTGGATATGGCACCCTCTTTTGCCTTCTAAAATTTCCGTTTTCACATGGAAAATTATTAAAAGGGCTATTCCCATAGATGGTGAAATTAGAAGAATTGGTTTTCATTTGGCTTCTAAATGCGGCTGTTGTGTTCATTCTGCGGAGGAAACTATAAAACATCTTTTCTTGGAGGGTGAATTAGCATGTAGAGTGTGGAGACATTTCGACTTGATTTTTGACATTCACGTTCATAGGCCGGTTGAAGTCTATACCATGTTAAAGGCTTGGTTCAGGAAGGCGAACAAATCTACATTATCAGGTACCCTCATTCATCTCACTCCTCTTTTTATTTTATGGGAGCTATGGATTCAGCGAAACAGAAAACTTTATGATGGGAAGGAGTGCTCTTTCAGCTATGTAATCATTAAAGTGTATCACTGGATCAAATGTGTTGCAAAATTTTTCAATCCTAAATCAAAGGAAAATAATGGGGCTTTGCTCACTAGATTGGGTATCCAGGAAACCAAAGTAACTCTGACTCGGCCCCGGGTGGTATATTGGACTTTTCCTCCTATGGGATGGTATGTGCTCAATGTGGATGGATCTTCTAGGGAGAAGACTATTGCTGGAGGTTTTGTTATTAGAAATGAAGAGGGTAACTTTGTGGCGGCTAGACAATGTTTTTTCGCAGAATGAACAAATAATTCGGCAGAAACGAGGGCCTTGCTTGAAGGATTGAGATTTTGTGTTGCCCAGGGTGTCCGTCCATGTGTCATTCAAACGGATTCCATGGTGGTTAAACAATGGCTTTCCCAGCAAACAAAAATACCTTGGTTCCTAAGAAATTGGTGGAGGGAGATACAGGCGATGATAAAGGATACGGGGTGGCAATGCATCCATGTGTTCAGAGAGACCAACTCAGTGGCTGATGCCTTGGCCATTTTAGCACAAAAGGAGCATAGTTCTCGTACTTATTCGTGGGGATCGCTTCCTAAAAGAATAAAGTCCTTAATTATTCTTGACAAGAATAAGACGGCATATCTTAGACTTCCGGCTTTTAAATGTGCGTGAATTTCTTTGATACTAATTGGTTATGGAAGTATGAGGGTATTAGGAATCAATTTGGCGCGTGTGCTGGATCAGTGGGGATGAATTGGAGCAGCATATATCTGAAAAAACAGGGGATATACTCTGTTTTGACAGAGCGACAGACTGGAAAATTTGCGGGTTTTCAACGGTATAGCACTGCCTGCATGCGGACAGCATGGCCTGCATTGCTGGACTGTTTCTTGTGCCCTGTTTCGAGACAGTTATGTCTTGCTGGACAGATTTATTTCTGGTTGGACGGCGTAATTTCAGTAGATCAAGATGGTGCAATCTCGTATTTCTGGCGAGGGCAAGACAATGTGGACTTGAAGTCTTATGTTTTAGCTCTCTGGACAGAGTGCTCTGCTTGCTGGACAGAGTACTCTGTCTCGTTTGGACAGCGTGCTCATTGTGTTTGGTTTTGGTTGCCGAATTTGCTTTTTCAATTTTCAAACTTTTGCAGTCTGCGTGTGGAAGTGTTTTTTGGACAGCATATGCGGCTCGACTCCTGCAATCTGTTTTTTGGGACAGATTATGTGCTCTTTGGACAGACTCTGCGATTTGGTTAGGTGTGGCAATGGCTCTTGCATTCTGCGGTATTTGGATGCCTGGATACGTATGGTTATTAGACAGCCTCTTTGTATGGAGAATAGTGTGTGCTATTATATAGGTAGTGTGTGTTTTTGTGCTATCTTTTGGTTCCATCATTTGGTTAAGTATGGGTATGGTTTTATCGCATCTTGTTATTCTTTCTTTTTACTTGGGTTTTTCATACGGGTAAAGTCGTAATGCACCCCCGTATAGAATGTAAGTCAATTTTTTTTGATAATTAATAAAGGTCTGGCATCCCATAGCTGCTCCTCCCCTCTGGAGGTTTAATTTAAAAAAAAAAAAAAAAAAAAAAAAAAAACGATATATTCCTAAATCTTAAAAACAAAATAAGCAAGTGTGGATGATATTCGTTTCGTGCGTTTTATTCTGCAAATAGAGTGATTCGGTACACAAGAATATATATATATATACAAGAACTCATTTTCATTTACAACAGAGTTGCAATGAATAAGTGAGGTTTAATATCTTGTTGCCTTTCCACAAAGCTAACTTGCAATGATTTTTACTAATAGAAATCTTCCTAAAAAGAAATGCAAATTGTGCTAATAATATATGACATACTAAACAATTTCTTCTTTGTAATTGTAACACCTAACGTCAAGCATAATATAATTTTATAAGATTCATTGTCAGATCCAAACCATATCCATGATTTAAAGAAACATGTTGTATGTAGTTTAAATAATGATATGCACTTAACAAATCCGTGCAATTTGCCACTTTTCCTATTTCGCATATTACTAATGTTACTACTTACAGGCTGCTCTTATGATGGGACCATCAGGCTTGCTTCAGTTTGGGTATTTACCAATGAATGGTAGTCCTCAAATTAGGATTCTTGGAAATATTGGGATCATGTTGTATCTATTTCTTCTTGGAGTTAAACTGGACATAGGTATTATTAAGAGATCATCGATAAAGGCTCGGGTTATGGGTATTACAACCTTCATCATTCCATTCATTCTAACACTGCCATTGTCTTTCATCAAACTCAAATCCTATTCCAACACTAAGATGATTACTCCCGAAGAGGAACCGGTCAATTCGGATATAGCATCATCCCTCCCAATGATTGCGACAATGATGTCCGGAACCTCTTTTCACGTTGTAAGTAGCTTTCTAGCTGACCTTAAGATCCTCAACACAGATTTAGGACGCCTAGCTGCTTCTACATCTACAATTAGTGGCATATTGAGCTGGATCACAATAACAGTCATCTTCGTCTTGAAACAAAGCCTTGCAAGGATGGATAATATTTATTACTTGCTTTCTATTATATCCATGGTCATTTTCATAATAATTTTCCCAAGAAAGTATGTGCTTTGGATTATCAAACGAACTCCCAGAGGTGAAACCATAAACGCAAATCATTTATTTTCCATCTTTCTTATGATCTTTGGAACTGGATTTATTGGGCAATGTATTGGTCTACAAGTATGGTTTGGACCTATGGTATTGGGTTTAGTCATACCAAATGGCGAACCTGTGGGATCAGCCATGTCTGAAAAACTAGAAAGCCTCATTTCAGGATTGTTCTTGCCGACCTACTTTATAAATGCGGGTTACACTATTGATATTTTCTATTGGAACCTTACACCAACAGCTCATCATCGAGTGCTACAATATGCAACACTTGCTTATATTGGGAAGTTCATCAGCACTATCATCCCGTGTCTCTTCTACCAAATGCCCATCAAAGATTCTGTTACCCTTGGCCTAATATTATGTACTCTTGGCATATTCGATGCCACAATTTACGCTGAAGGATTGTATCAGGGGGTATGTTTCTCAAACACCAATCATAATGATTTCCATTTTTCAAAATAATTTCTATTTTAGGCTGTGTTTGGTATCAAGAAATATTCCAATGGATAATAGTAAATAACTCGAGCCAATGGTGTTATGGCCTAGTGGTTAGGGCTGTGTGGGTTTGTCCCCCATGTCCTAGCTTCGAATCCCACCTGCGGCATAGTTACTTTCTAACGGGTGTTGACTTATAAGTCGCTCAATTGATAGGTTATGGGATCCTTAAAAACTCAGCTCTCATTAAAAAAAAAACTCGATATTTGGCTAACCTAATATCGTTTTAGTTAAACATAGTAAAAAAAATCCCACATAGATAATAATGACCACATGCAGACTGCTGGTACTATATCACTATCTCATTCATTTTAACAAAAAAGATCAATGGCTACTCCAAACTCTCGACGAAAATGGATCTTTTATATTTTACAGTTGATGGATCCAAATCCAGGGTAGGACACATGTATAGCTATATAAGATTACTGAAGCCTAAGGACAATTTGGCAAGTGAAAGATTTAGCCCTCTTGCAAAAATTCACGTCCAAATACTAGTTATCATATTAACCAAAATTTCTTAATCCAACCTATACCAAATGAAATTTCCCTTTCTTTTCTTTTATTCAACATATTTAGACGCATAGCTTCATGGTTAAACAATATGTCAATTATATTCTAACATTTCCTTTGATTGATGACTTTGCAGTACTTGCCTCCTTCAGTTTTCACATGGATGTATATTTTTGCTCTAATTGTAGCTATCGTTACCCCACTTTTGGTCCGCCTTCTTTACAAACCTTCTAAGAAATACATTGCCAATAAGAATCGTACAATCCAAAACGTCAAACACAATGCTGAATTTCGTATACTTGTTTACGTTTACAATGAAGACAATGTACCCACAATTGTGAATATCATGGAGGCATCAAATCCAACAAGGACCAGTCCCATTTCTATTTATCTTCTCCATATTATTGAACTCCAAGGTCGTTCAACACCACTTTTAATTGCCCATAATCCACAAGACACACAATCTGATAAGTCTACTCCGTCAGACCATATAATTAATTGCTTCAGAATCTACGAAAAGCAAAATCGCGGGATTATCTTTGTACACCCTTTCACAACCATCACTCATTTTGTGTCCGCTCATGATGATATATGCAAAATGGCACTTGATAATAAAACATCCCTGATAATAATTCCTTTCCACAAACAATGGAGCATTGATGGGACCAAGGAATCCACCACCTATAGGAATGTTAACCAAAAGGTCATTGATAAGGCACCGAGCTCAGTAGGTATTCTTATCGATCGTGGGATGTTGAACAAATCTAAGCTTGTTCGTTCTTGTTGGTCGACTTACAATATTGGTGTCATCTTCTTAGGTGGCGGTGATGATCGCGAGGCGCTATGTTATGCAATGCGAATGGCTGAACACCCGAACATTCATTTGACTGTGCATCGACTCGTTCCCATTGATCATGTTATAAATGATATTAATGAGAAGGTATTGGATGATAATTTTATCAACCAGTACAGACTTGAAAATGCAGGCAATAAGCACAACAATACGTATGCGGAAGAAGTAGTAAAAGATGGTATTGAGATTATAAGTGTCATCCGAGCAATTGAAATTTCTTATGACCTTATGCTTGTAGGCGTATACCAAGACAATTATTCATCCCTCTTTCATGGACTCACAGAATGGAACACCTATCCAGAGCTTGGATTCTTTGGAGATATGTTTGCTTCATCAGATTTGAAGGGAAATTTTCCAATACTGGTTATGCAACAACATTCTTCTATAAAACGATAATGGTTTTGGATAAAGATGATCATTTAAATATGTATGAACATTTTCAAAAGTTGGAATAGTTGTTTAGAAATACAGAAATTCTAAATGTCGAGGGAAAGAGCGAGGAAACCAGCGGAAGGGGGGGTGAACGTACCCCGAGGTTGCGGCCGGGGGGTGAACGGTTCACCCCCCGCCACCTCGTTTACCTCGCTGGTTTCCTCGCCCTTTCCCTCGACACATATAATCGCTCTTAGAAATAACAAGACAAATGAAATGGAGTTTATGCTTGAATCAAGTGGTTAGTTTTGTATTACTGCACGCCTTCTATTCATTTGCGCTTTTTGTTCTCTCTCTCGTATAGGTTAATTCCCCAACCCTTTATCGATATTTCAAATACATTTTATGTATGTTTTTCAACCCGCCGTGACTATTTTATCATGAACACACTCACTTTGTTCAGGAAAGCCATTAATAACATAATATAAAATGTATTTCATCACTACACCAAATTGACACTTTTGTAACAACTCTCAAAACAGTAACACTTTCGAGATGGTAAGAAGATCTCAACAACAACAACAGTACCTCAGCGGCTAAGTATTCAAGAACAGCAGTCAAGTAAATAGGAGCACCAGTTCCAAGCCTTTGAGAGTATCGACCTTTCCTCAAATACCTTGCGATTCTTCCCACAGGGAATTGAAGACCAGCTTTTTGAGACTTTGAGATTGGAGGAGCCGTCGAGGAGGAGCAGTCAATGAGGAGCGTCGACTCGACGAGGAGGAGCAGGCCGCGCGAGGAGGAGGAGAGGATGCAAGGGTTTTACCTAGGGTTAGCCGTTGCAATTCCACTATGAAGCAGACTGAGTATTGGGGGGTTTTGATCCACGTGCGAGACACCCTCCCAAAGGCACGTGCCTGGGAGGGTCCGTCCCATAGGACGGGCTGTGAGGACGGGCTGCGTAGAATTTTTGATTCGTTTGAGTTGAAACTTGAAACTTGAAACTGTGAAGAAATGTGTTAACTAGCATTAGGACTAACATGTTAGAGTTCACTTGGATTTGACACGTTCTCTTCGTGATGCACATGAGAGCATTCCACAATTACAAATGAACTATTATTTTGATTGAGCTGAATTTTATAGTGAAAATGCGAATTAAGATAAAGAATATTTCGTTAAAGTTTTAACTTGATTGGATACATGTTTCTAGCTATTAGAACAACTTACTACCATTTATCCTATGGTGGTCATTAAAAATGTATTTGCAAAGTATGTCAAAATAATGTAAAAAAATGGTGTAATTATAAACCAGTATTAGGACTTGGTCTATGATTTGTAAATATCATTTAAAGATTATTTAACTCATGAGGATCAATGTCAAAGTCAAGAAGATTGAAATTAATTAACTAATTCATGAAACCAAGTCAAAGCTATGAAGACCAAGTCAAGTCAAAAAGAAAAAGTCAAAGTAAGTTAATTCAAGTCAACCAAAAAAGAAGAATTCTCACACATGACTAAAGATTTGAAACTCAAATTTGAATTTGGAGATATCATCTCATTAAATATGCCCGGTGTTGAAAGAACATGTCCATGTTAAGGTGCAAGGCCATGTGCCAAAGAACCTTGCCTATGTGACAAAAATAATCTCTTCATTTTGAAAAGGAGATCTAGGAAAACAAAGTCGATTTACCCCTGTGGATATGACATTGAACTGAGATGTCGCCATTAGTCAAAGAAAAGAGCCGTTCTGAATCCAACTGATGCAACCAGTTAGCAAAGTCAATTTCACTTCTTCTTCAGAAGAGTAGTGCCTATAAATAGGCCTCACGTCCGTTATCTCAAACCATCACTCAAGACATCTTTTAACATTTTTTTTGGTCATCTTTTTCAGAGATCGATTGATCCACTCAACACCCATATCTCTTGTGAGAGATGCCATGGTGTTTTAGGAAAAAATTATTTCTCTTTTCATAGTTCAATTGGTATATGCTTCATTTGGATAGTTATTGAGCTTTCAACTAGTTCATCTCAACTTGATTTTGAAGTTTCCATCTTCCATTGAGTGAGGAAGTGAATGTAAACAACGTAGAGCCTCTTTATCCGACAAATGAGTGTCACTAAAAGAAGAAAACCCCAAGTGTTAGCTTGCCTAAGCTCACCTTTACCCTGTACGGGTTATAACCCGTGTGATGGGTTGCTTGTTCCAGTAAGTATCACGTGGAGATCTTGAACAAGTGGTAAGACTCGATTGTGTTGCATCCCAAGTTGTTGAGATCCTAAGCAAATTTGTAAGACACGTGGATCACGATTATAAGCCCTAGTTTGTATCCTCACAATCAAAAGCACACGTCCACAAGATTTGGTATTGGTTGCATCCCATTGGGAATCACTAAGGTATTCGTAAGACTCACGCAATGGAGCACTTAGTTTGATTCGATAAGTCTTGTAGGAACGCGACGATAGACCTTGTGAGGTTGTGGAACGTTGATTGAGAGTGGAGTTATCATTTAGTCAAGTAATAAATAGTTTTTGCGAGAACCCTTTCCATCAAGTAAGTAACTGACTGGAGCCAATCAAACTCCATTTTTGGTGGACCTCGTTATATTGAATTTTTTTCTTCTTTGGTTTGCTTTCTTTTCCCCCTCAATTTTTACTTTACCTTGCATGCTTAGATAAATTATCTTCACTTTAAAATTGACGTATTGTATGTATATCCAACTTGCATGCTTAAAATTTCAGTTGGGAGGTTTTGCAAACAAAAGGTTTTTTAACTTGGTTTTTTTTTAATCTCCAAGTGAATCAACTAAACTTGGGAACCTTGTGGTGTTGACTCTCCTTGAGTCACAACAAAACCTTAAATAATTTTAGGCGAAAAACTTCAAAATCAAATATTTTTGCTTGTTTTTCCAAATAAATTCGATTTTTGAAAGTTGACCATTCACCCTTCTTTAGTCAGGTTGGCCTAGTGTTCTCACACTTTCATTCAGTGGTTTGAAGTTTGAATACATGCTTGGAACCAGCAGTAATGACTGACTACGATCTATTCTATGAATATACTAGGGTATTCCTTGTGCCGCTGGAACAATAAAAATTTAAAACTTGTCAAAAACAGGATCACCCTTAAGTTTTCACCCTTCATACTTATATGCCTAATCACCACCATAAAAAGTTGAAGAAAAATAAATAAATATCAAAATGTTGGGTATGAGAATCGAACCCATGCACTCTTGGTACTGTAAGTTCTATACGATCCGTTAGATTCTTATATTTGAGTAAATCTCAGTCGTCTTTTATCTCCAACCCCAAACACTATCCTAATTTGTAATATAAACTATGGTACATTCCCCGTGCCGTTAGCAAGATATAAGTTTAACATTATAAATAAAGTTTATTCTATTTTAATTATCACTATAAATAAATATCAAAGTGTTGGGTATGAGAATTGAACCCATGCACTCTTGGTGTTTTAAGTTCTATGTGGTCGGTTAGATTCTTATATTTGGGTAAACCTCAACCGTCTTTTATCTCCAACCTCAAACACCATCCTGATTTGTAATATAGACTAGAGTATTCCCCGTGCATTTGACACTCAAATTGTAATATAAAATGTATAAATTTGAATTTCCACACAATGGCAAATACTAAAAAAAATCCAACTGTAAATTTATGTATACAAATCAAAATAGATTTCGTGAAAAAAATAAAAAAAACTTATACTTGAAAAATGGGAAATTGAAAACGAGAGAGATGAAATAGTGTAAAGATTGAGAGAAATTGAAAGAGAGTAAGAGATATTGAAATATGAGAAATTGTGTAGGGTCATTAGAACTTTATGTTGGGTAAATTTGACCTGTCTTTTATCTCTAACATCAAATACCATACTGATTTGTAATATAGACTAAGGTATCATCGTGTCATTGGCACGATAAAGGTTTAACATGATAAATAGAGTTTATTTTACTTTAAATATCAAGATAAATAAATATCCAAATGTTAGGTGTGAGAATCGAACCCATACACTCTTGGTGCCTTAAATTCTATATGATTCGTTAAATTCTTATATTTGGGTAAATCTTAGCCGTTTTTTATGAAACATGCATGTACATGTAGGTTTAAGGTACATGTTTAGGGCATAAAACATGCATTTGGGTAAATGCTACCATAGGATACATTTGGCATGCACTGAAACGTGGAGGTACATGTAGGTTTAAGGTTGTGTTCAGGGCATAAAACGGTTGGTATGAATACAGAACAAACGATCCAAATTACTATACACAGATCTAGATCCAAATCCGACAAGATCATAAATTATATTTGGATTTGATTAAAAAACGGATAACTGTATATGACCAATTAGATCCGAATTACTCTTTTTGGTTCGAATTTGGTTTTTGAGTCGGATTTGGCAATATTTAGATAAAATTTACTTGTCTTAGGCACATAGTGGTATTAATAATGTGGTTTATTTGGATATCCTCGTATTTTAGTGAGAAAACCGTATCTGACGTGAACCGAGTCACTTATAATAAAACCGTATCCCAATCATTTTTCAATGAGAGATTCTAAATGTCGAGGGAATGAGCGAGGAAACGAGCGAGGGAAATGAGGTGGCGAGGTGAAATCGTTCATTTTCTTCGAGATGCACGCAAAAAAAGTCAACGCACACATTTTGAGAAAAATGAACGGCTTTCACCTCGCCACCTCATTTCCCTCGCTCATTCCCTCGACATTTATAATTTCTCTTTTTCAATTGGATAGTTTTTAGAATCCATATCCGCCTTGTATGAATTCGAGTTCTATCATTTTTTGGATTTTATCCTTATCATGTATGACCTAGTTGTGTTAGACCAGTGACTACCCATGGTGGTCAATGATTTTAACAATCATATAAGCAACTTACAATTGTGAATTGCCACACCCTCAATGGTTTTAGACAGTTGGAGCATACGGTGTCCAATTTCACTGACTACCATAGTCTATGGCGGATTTATTGGTGGTCAACAAAAACACTGATTTGTTAGTTAGTCACAAAATTTATTAAAGGCAAGCACTGTTTAACACCACCTAAAGTATTGTTTCACACCATCATCTAGATGTTTTTTTTACCTACTAAGCCACACCACCTAAAAAAACTGTTTCTGAAAAAATCAGTATGATGAAATCGCGAGAAGAAAATCATCTTCCTCCACTGTTCTCTTTGTCTTTTCTCTCCACTTCTCTGTAGATCAACACATAGCGGAGCAACACCACCCCACCCTTGCCATCGCTGGCCTCCCCTCTTCTCCCCTGTTCTCAAAACAACTATAGGTATTATCGATTCAAAACATAAAAACAAGGTACTATCCCTAAATTTTGGCCAATTTAAACCGTCAATTGAGACCAATTCTCAAGCTCATCAAAACATAACAATTGTAGTACTCTGAGTTACCTAATAAACACAATTGAATCAGTTGAAAATGTTTTGAAATGCGCAAGTTATGGGGTAGTGTTTTTGACTTTCAGCCAACTTATATGCTTGATTGAGACCGATTCTCAAACTCATCAAAACACAAAAAATATAGTACTCTGAGTTATCTAATAAATACAATTGAATACTTGAAAATGTTTTGAAATGAGCAAGTTATGATCATTTTACTAAAGTCACGCAAATCTGTCCCGCAATGAAAACGGGGTAGTGTCCCTAACTTTCGGCCAACTTATACTATCTATTGAGGCCGATTTGCAAACTCATACACAAAAATTGTAGTACTCTGAGTTATCTAATGAACACAATTTGAATCACTTGAAAATATTCTGAAATGAGAAAGGTATGGCAATTTTACGACAAACACTCACACTGTCCAGAACAAAAAGTCTATTTTCACCCATTCGCAATGGGAAATACGAGTTCGAGTCTCATATTTGCAAAGGACCTTGAGAGTGGAAGTATCACATTTGCAAAGATCTGGTCAAATTGGATACTTTAATTTGAATAGGTCTGGGCGAATTTGACACTCCTACTCGCATTTCCCAATGGGAATGGGTGAAAACAGACGTCTCTTCTGGACCGTTTGAGTGCTTGTCGTAAAATGACCATAATTTTCTCATTTCAAAACATTTAAAGTGATTTAAATGGTGTTCATTAGACAACTCAGAGTACAACATTTTTTGTGTTTTGATAAGCTTTAGAATTAGTCTCAATCGAGCGTATTCATTGGCTGAAAGCAGGGACACTACCTCGTTTTCTTTTCGGGACAAATTTGAGTGACTTTAGTAAAATGATCATAACTTGCTCATTCAAAGCATTTTAAAGTGATTCAAATTGTGTTTATTAGTTAACTTAAAGTACTACATTTTTTTTAATGTTTTGATGAGCTTGAGAATCGGTCTCACTCGAGCGTATAAGTTGGCCGAAATTCATGGACACTATACTGCTTTCTTTGCGGGACAAATTTGTGTCATGTCAGTAAAATGACCATAACTTGGTCATTTCATAATATTTTCAACTGATTCAAATTGTGTTTATTAGATAACTCACAGTACTACAATTGTTATGTTTTGATGAGCTTGAGAATCAGTCTCAATTGAGTATAACAGTTGGCTGAAATCAGGGGCAATATCAATTTTCTTTTTTACAGTTTTGAGTGAGTTTAGTAAAATGACTAAGTTGCTCAATTCACAACATTTTTAATTCATTCAAATTATGTTGATCAGATGACTAAGAGCAGTACAACTTTTATGTTCTGATGAGCTTGAGAATCGGTTTCAATTTAGTGTTTAAATTGAACAAAAGTCAGGGATAATACCCTGTTTTTAGGGACAAAGAGGGAGAGAAGTGGCGGGGGTGGTGGTGGTGCTTGATGGAGAAAATAGGAAAAAATGTGGCGGTGGCAGAAGGGAGAAAGATGGTGGTGGCAGGAGAGAGAGAGGTGGCGGGATGGTGATAGTGTCTGATGGAGAAGAAAGAGAGAGAGGATAAGAAGAGGAAGAGAGGGGAGGATAGAGAAAATTTTAAACTTTTGAATTTTTATTGGTGGTATGGAAGAGAGGTGCTGGTGTAAGAAATATAGGGGGTGGTGTGGGAGAAAAAAATTGAAATGGTGATGTGAAACAATACTTTTGATGGTGTTTAACAGTGCTTGCCAAATATTTTTTTTTTGCTAGCTTTATTAAATTAAAGCACGAGGGTGCTATCAATATCTCACTTTTTATGTGTATATCAAGAAGAGATTGTTGAATCTAGCTGAAACTTTAACACAAAATTAATGACATTATCAATATGTTCCGTAAAAAACCAGCTTGAATAAATAAATAAAAAGTATTACCCATGAACAAGTAGACCATGTTTTGGAACAAAATTACAGGAGCTCATGTATTCGAACTAAAAATTATCAAGTTGTTCATCATGTCAGTCCTCATGATTCCTCAAAATTCTAGTTCAAATGAAGTAATAAAAAATATAATTCATGTGCAAGTTAGTTGATATTTGTTATTTTAACTCATATTTCGATGACCACTTATTTTCTCGAGTTGAAAGTTTAACATACTATTTTCGACATTAATCCGCGCTCATGTTCCTTAAAACATTCAAGTATAATGGAGCAACGAAAAGGATAGTTCATGTGCTAGTGAGTTAGAATTTGTCATTTTTACATCATCTTGATTAAAACTTGTTTTGTCGATTCACAAGTTTAACAAAATGTTCCTAACAATACTCTTCATGTTTCCGAAAAATAAAATCAAATAGAGCAATAAAAAACATAGTTCATTTTTAAATTGTTCGAAACGTTTCCTTTTTACACATAGCCAGAGAAGCGCTTGTCTTGCCAAGCTGCAACTTATAAAATATTTTTGACCTAGTTGCACATTTCCTTAAAAAATAACGACAAGTTGGTTAAAATTTTCCTTTTGATACACATTTCGAGGACCACATGTGGAAAAATCCAAAATTGTTTCATTGCAAAATTTGCATCAGCAAAATTTCTTTATAAAGGGGTTTTCATTGCCTAAAGAATGAGATTGTGTTGAGATCTATTGCATCTGTGGGAACCCATGCATGTAGTTGATGAATTTTCCGAATATGAACAAGAATAAATCTGGTAGTAAGTTTAAGTGGCAGTACCCTTCTCATATAAGAGGATGATCCATAATTTTCACATTGTATATAGCGTAAATGTAAATTATAGTGAAACAAACCCTATGTAACAACATTATAGATAAACAGTTGCTTATGGAAACATAATGGTGTGTGTTCACTACAAAAAAAACATCCTTAAGCCAAGACACAGCGTGATGAAGATGGTTTCGTTGCTCAGAATGAACTTATAGCTACAAACCATTCATTATGGTTGCACTTGTGCAAAATCAGATAAAGTGACGAAAGCATTCATCGAGTAAATTACACCGAGGCGACGAAACTTACCCTTCGTCGTAGACATTTTGTGCAACGAATGTGTCATTGCTGAAAATGAGCACTTTCGTTGCCATAAAATGACATTAATGTTTTCAATGGCCCATGTTGAGGGACCAACTTTGTTTGTTGCGCAAGATCTGACACGTTTATCTTCTTCATGAAGCAGATCAGACCAGATCTGCTTTTCATTCTTTTTCTCCTCTTGATCAAAGGCTCTCATTATATAACCCAAATCTTCAACCTTTAGGTTCCGTCCCTTTCTCCCTGCGTCGTCGGCCACCCACCTCCAATTGTTTCTCTGTCAGTGGAGAACAATGAAGAAATTGCTACAATTGTTTTAATATTCATGCGATTAGGTTGCGATTGTGGGATTTTGGGAGCGTCTCATACTTGTTATTCAAGTGCAAACTAGATATTTAATAATAATACATACGACGTGCACTTGAAGTACTATAATGAGATGTTGTAAAAAATTTCCCACATTGAAACCTAATCGCGTTAGAGCCGTTAACCATGGCACATAATTGTGCACTTCTGAATGGGATAGGATCCTTACCGGAGGCATAAGGCGACGGAGATATAACATAACTCACTTGAATTCTCATGTTTTGTTTATAATTTGAAAACAGGTGCAATGGAAAGACAATGAATACAAAATCCGGACAAATGTTCTGATGAATATTTAGATGGGATCAAGAGCTTCGTTGAGTTTGCAATGACACATATCACTGATACGACGAATCATATCAAGTGTCTGTGTCAAAGTTGTAACAATTATTCGTGGTAGACATTCAAGACAATTTGACATCATTTGGCGAGAAATGGGATGATTCAAGACAATTACCTCCCTTTGCAGACTCTCATTTTCTTCGCCACTTTACTCTCAGATTTTGCTCCTTCTCTATCTCTCATCTATCTCAAGCTTCAGTAAGTCAATCTCATTCTTCGTCACTTTCAGTTCTTTCAGTTCGCTCGCTCTCTCTTGAAGATGAGGATATCTTATTAGAATATTTCCTTAAGGTAGATCTACATAGTTCATATTATATACGTTGTAGACTGTCAAATTATAGGTGAGTGGTGTTTGATTAGACCCGATTAGTTGTGCTCATTAAGAAACAAGACAATGGTCATAAACACATCTCTAATTACATATTTTATGTCTTGACATGTATTACTAAATTGAGTATGAATGTTATTTATGTGTAGATACTAATTTAAGTCTCAATATAATTTTATTATTGATGATGGGTTAATAAAAGAATTATGACTCTATATATACGGTTGAGGTCCCCATTCCAAATCTAATTATCTACCCCTTACTTTTCCCATCTGGTTTGAGAAACACAAGAGAAAGGTTCTGGAGGTGGAAGATCTCTCTGCTGCGCGTTGCTAGTTCGTGGGGATTGCTGCATGGATATTCTTCATCAATAACGACTTCAGGTACGCATTGATTACAATTTTTTCTTCCTTGATTATTGACACGAGGTCATGGTTTAGGATCTGTTAGATTTCTACAAGTGGTATTAGAGTCTCCTTGTCAGAATCATTGAAGAAAACATATAGTTATTATTTTCTTATTGCTCGATTATTAATCTATTTTCACATGGGTTTTATCAAACCCTAGAAATCTATTTCGCCGAATCCGGTTCTCCCCGGCGGATTAGTTTGTGGTTTAGTTGTTTAATACTCAACCCCATAAGGTGTTCGGATGGCCGATGGTAGTTAAATAGATATCGGAATTTTTTTTAAAATTTCTTTTTTATTCTAGATTTTACTATTAAAAAAAAGAAAAAGAACAAAGAAAATCAATCAGAGACATACCTTCTAGTCTTCAGGTCATTTATTCAGTCTACACCAATTGGAGTTTACTCATCACCCGTCGATCACCTTGCTTCGACCTCACCGATCATAAATGCTTCATATATGGAGCTTATAACCGCCACAAATACTATATCTGGCGTATTTTAGTTTTAGGTATTTCTGGCGAATTAAGATACATACCGCCAGAAACGACCCTTTTCTGACACTTTTATATGTGACGATTTTTTAATCTGCCATTGCAATGCTTTTTTTCCAGATTTTGCATTTTGTTCACTAGAAATAGGTTTTTTTGGCACTTATATTCTGCCAGATATGACATCCTTTGTGGTAGTGAAAATTATACAAGGTGGATTTATCATGGAGAACAATGGGAGTTTGGTTCGATTTCATCGCATACCCAACCACTTGTGCAACACATTGATGAAATGTCCATGGATGATAATGACTGATGATACATAAAAACGGTCACACCCCTGAGTCATACATGTGTCAAGATGATCTAGAGAAAGTACAGGCCTCAGCATCAACCCAACTCTAATTCGGCCCAAGAGGTTCTAAGTCTGCCCAATTCAGTCCGCCATACAGACTCGAACTCTTACACATGCTAGGCCCACCGTCTCACAACTATCCTCAATACCCGTAAGTCATACTAAGGCAAGTATCTCGATGATCAACTTTAGATGGGCAACTACAACAGCTCTCTGCTTCCAACTAGGAAGCAAATACTAGAGTACATTCCACACAAGGAATCTTCCTTCTACGGATTGCTCTCGTATTGGGTACTATCTTCCGCGTATCTAAAAACACAAGGCTAACAAGGAACTCCCCCCTACAACACGACTCCTAATTAAAAAAAGATCTCCATGAAGATCTCCTTCATAAACTACGCATTCGATGGCCTGGTAGAACTATAACTTCTTGCACTATAAATAAGACATGACGTTGGTAAGCTAAGGTACGCTACAAATTCCTTGTTACAACATTACACCTTCCTCAGATCCCTGTCTGACTTTAGCATCGGAGTGCCATCGGCCACCACAACGGTGGTTCGTGGCTCACGTGCGTTTCTTGTGCAGGTCAGTTGGAGCTAGGTCAAAGTAGAGGAGTGAAAAACAACTACATCAGTTTGGTGCTGTCCGTGAGGATGACAGAGTTCTTAACTTTTCATTATCATCGTCTCCTTTAAAAAACCAGGAAGATGGTGACCACTAGGTCACGCAACAACAAAAAACATGGGGACACGTCAAACGCTCCGGTTGGCACAACACCGCCACTTTCAGCTGCTTCGATCATACACAGACTGCAAACTCAAGCCCTCGCACTGACGACAACAACAATGGACCCCCGAATCGATAGGCTGTTATCTCAAATACAACAGATAGCCAAGGTGGTGGAGGTTCTCATGCGACAAAATCCACCACCTGCCAATGGAGACAAGAGCATCGTGAACCTCCGTCTCCGGAGGATGGTAGGGAGCAAGCACAGGAAAGCCAAGCCCTCGCCAGTTCTCATTGGACTAAAGACGGCTGCACAGCTAATGCTGAGCCCGTCGTCAGGACAGATAAGCTCGGCCCAGGGAACCACTTTCGTAGATGGGCGCACGATCCCGATGTACTATACCGCCTCTCTATCCCACCATTTGTAGACCGAATCATGGATGAGGCCCTTCCACGGAAGTTCACTCCCCCAAAGCTCGACTTCTACGACGGAACCACTGATCCTTTCGACCACCTGCGCCATTACCAGCACGTAATGGCCCTTAAAGAAGGACCCAAGTGTGTCATGTGCATAACCTTTTCCACTAGTCTGAAAAGCTCAACACTGGCATGGTTCCATAGCCTTCCGCCGAAGTCGATCGACTCCTTCAAGACACTGGCAAAGGAGTTCCTGACACGTTTCGTAGGGAGCCAGCATTTTTGAAAAGGCCCACACTACATACTCTCTCTAAAGCAGAGGTCCCATTAGACTCTCAAAGAGTATGTCACGCGCTTCAACAATGAACTGACTCTTATAAACAGATGAAACGATGACACGGCCGTAACAACCTTCACTATGGGCTTCAAGAAAGGAAAACTCTACTAATACCTCACCTTAGAGCCCCCTCTGGACATGATAGAGATCCTCAAGAAGCATATTACCTTGGAGGAGCTGAGAACAGTAAAGAGGAATATCAAAGGCGAAAATAAGCTCTCTGCTCCTAAGGACAAGAAAAAGGGAAATAGACGCGGGGACGAGGAACGAAGCAAGAGAAATCACAGTGACAATAGGAAGACCCTAATTGGTCTGGTCCAGAGAAAACATCCAACTACGTTGGATCTAGAACCGTGACACCCCTCAATGCCTGCTTATCAAACATGCTAAACTCCATGAAAAACTGAAAGGATCTGAAGTAGCCCCCGAAGCAGCGTGGAGACCCCTCCAAGCATGACAACGAAAAATACTGCGCTACCACAAGGAAGGTGGACACGATACCAATGACTGCAAGAGTCTGAGGTATGAAGTTTAGTACTGGATCCACAGAGGCAAACTGAAGGAATTCCTAAACTTCGAAAAGTGGCCAGAACGAACCGGGGACAGGGGGAGTCAATTAAAGAGATATAAAATAACACCCCAGGGATATTCTATGTCCTTCATGGGGTCGGACCGAATGAAGACCAATCATATAAGTCTCGCAAGAAAACTTTACGAGAAAAGACGCATTTGCCACTCAAGGATATAGAGCCCCATTCCCACCTTGACCTTTATGGACAAAGACTTCGAAGTAGTCCGAGCACCACATAATGATGCCCTAGTCATCTCGGTCTCCATAGCAAGGTGGGAGGTAAAAATAGCTCTGGTGGACACAGGAAGCTCACTCAACGTCTTGTTCTACAATGCGTTCCGCAGTATGGACCTCAAGGAGGAAAACTTGACCTCCTCAGACTACCCGCTGATTGGAATCAGTGGAGAAAAGTGCTTCCCAATCGGGAAGATAAGGTTGGCTACAGTGGCAGGAAAACCGCAACTAAGAAATGTCATGTTTTTGGACTTCATGACCGTAGACGCACCGTCGACCTACAACCTTATCTTGGGATGACCATGGCTCCACCAGATGAGGGCATTAGTCTCCACCCTTCACTAGTGTGTTAAGTACACTGCTAACCACTCAGAAGGGATGATACGTGGAGGCCAACCTACGACATGAGGGTGCCATTACACCGCATTGAAACAAATAGAATGCTCCCAGATCTAGCTACATACTTTGGGGCAGCCTGAACCAGTGCCAGGCCAAACGACAGCGGATGCATCGTCTCCAAACAATGCAGGAGCAGTAAGCTCCTCCGTCCAGTGAAACGGAGAGGCCAATGCAAGCGGGAATACATCCCATGACGTTCTATCGATACAGACATTGACCCCTCTACAAGGTTTACTCTTCAGTAACCTCTGAAGCGCCTCAACAGTTCGTTGAATGATCCACAAGGGCAATCCAAATTCAATTTGAGGCCATGATCAATTCCTCTCGCTCAACACACTACAAGAAAAATGGTCATTAATAGCATTTTAAAAACGCTATGGTAGGATACCATAGCGTTTTAGCAAACGCTGTGTTTGTCGGAGCTATAATAGATACACACTTATTTATAGCGTTTTAAAAACGCTATTGTAAGTAGACCATTTATAGAGATTCTGAAACGCTATTAGGAAAGGCCACTCACGCCGATACAAAGATCGTATGGCCAGTGCCCCGATAAAAACTACTTAGGATGTCAACCTGAGCTTACGACACCTGATTCAGCACGAATGCTCTGACACATACGTTCGACCATCACAATTCGCCCATAGCAGCAGTTGCAACCGACCGATCAGACAAGTAAGGTAAGCCTCAAGCAGCTTACCTTGGGGACAAGACACAACTCAGGCAACTCAACCCTTAGCTAAACTGTCCACAACATGCCCACTATCAGACATGACTACACAACAATGTTCTAAAAAACGCTAATCGATGGGCGGGCGGCGAGCAGGGGCCTAGGCGGCGTCTAGCGCCTAGGTTTTGTATTATAACTTTAATAATTTACAAAAGTTAAGCATAATAGCTTATCAATTACGTCCAATTTAATGCCAAGATACATATGCAAAATTTAAAAACATGAAAAAATTAACAATCATGAACAAAATTGATTAAAACTCAAATTACTGAAGTTGGTCATGAGTACTTTATACAAAGTTGAATTTATGGACAAATATCCAAACCTACTCTTTATTTGACTTCAAATTGCATGAATGACCTCAGGCATGTTTTACATTACTAAAATTGGTACCGGCAAATCCTTTGAGAATTCCATTAAATAATCATCATTTGCTACATTCAGACATATACTGAATAAAAAATAATTAAATTATTTATCTTAAAAAAAGAGGAAATAAAAATAAAATAAGAACACAATCAGCCTTATTAAAAAAAAAACTCGCCATACCACTTATACTCCGCCTAAACTGCCTAGACCCCGTTTAGACCGCCCAGACCCCTCCCAGCGATTAATTTGGGCGTTTCTCTAACGCCTAGCGCCTAGGTTTTTTAGAACACTGCTACACAACAATGACCCCGAGTCATCACAACGCAAAACGGTCAAGCTCTTTATTATAGATAGACTAGTCGACGTCCTATTGATTAAACCAGCCTATGCCAAAGCAAGACGACAAGCCTGAAACGGATAAAACTGTTTTCATTAATGGTCAAAATGGAAAGGGGTACAAACACACAAAGTTTACTCCTTATCAGGAAAAGGTATAGAAATAGAAGAGCTTAGCCTAGTGGAAGAAGGAGCAGGAGTTGCGTCCACAAGCGCTATGGCCTGGACATCAGGGACGAAGCTGTCTTCCTCGTCCAATGACGCAGAGGTAACATACAAGTTTACATACGACATCTTCTTATAACGACCAATATCCCACTTCAGATGCTCCTCCTTCATCAGCACCAGCAGTTCCAACCTGCCATGTACAACCCAACGAAACTCGCATTTGCCTTGTTCCTGAAGAAGCTTCTCCTTTCACCTTCGCATCAACAAGTTCACACTTCAATAGCTCCAACTTGCCAGTCAGGGTGTCAGCCTGAGACTGATATGTGGCCAGACTGCTCTTCACAACACTAAGCTCATGCCACTCCAATTCGAGCTAGTCCTTGGCCTTCCTTGCCTCTTGAGCATATAAATCCACATCGGATTCTAACTGTTGCTTTTGAGTAGCCTAGTTGTCCTCCTTCGAAGAATTCTCTTCAGTAAGAGAACACAACTCAGAACGCGCCTTAGCCGCAGCTTCCTGCGCATGTCTCGGAGGGTCCGGTCCAACTCCTGTTTGAGTCTATTTATCTCGGACACCACCTCAGACAGATCACGCTCAAAGCCTTTTAGACGTGCCTTTTGAGTCTCAGCGACCACGATTGACTAATCCAACCTCTTCTCTTCAGCCTGCTTCTGTAGCCGATCAATTTCATAAAGCGCATCAGAATACAACGCCTGCATGTGCGAAAATACACGCTCCAAGGCGTATACCCTTTCACGAGCCCCCCGACTTCCATCCCAGCAACGGTCACGTGGCTCAAGTGAGATAGACCCAACATAAGGTACTTCAAGCCCGTGTCCATACACCCTTCTAGCGTATCCTTGGGTTTTGGAGCATAATCCATCAACTAGCTGTGACGCCTGCTTATATGCTTCATCAAAACATACTCTACGTCCACCTTTTGGTGCCAGACCTGTGCACTCATCTTTACCAAGTTCGGTGTAAAAAGGCTTATCCGCGCATCTGGATGAAGCTTTCCCGGATCAAAAATTACACTAACACCACTTTTCACAGTTGCCACTGTCCTCAGGCTCTCCTCCGTGGCCTTTCCTCTATCACAAACAACCAACCCTTTGGTGCCAGACGGCTCGACGAGGTCCGGTGGGAGAGGAGGGAGTGAATTACACAAAGGATAGCCCTCGACACCACAACCACTATCAGAAAGCGCACCAATGGGACGATCAGATTCCACAACCTTAGGCAGGTCTTCATAGAAGCCTTCTATCGGAACAACCCCGTGCAAATCAGCAACAACAAAAGTTGCCATTGTGACCCGCACCAGACGATCATTTAAAGCTTCGGCCCCCGCGTCACTGAAATTCGACCAGTTTTCAACCCTTCCAAACGACATGTAATCTTTCTCCAAGCCGAACACATCAGTCTCCACCCCAACAGGCTTAGCAAACTCGTGCTCTTCTCTCACTAGAGCGGGTCGTGCTGAAGGCAACCTAGTTCTAACACGGGACCTCTTCCTCACAAAAGAGGCAAACGTTTCATGCGGCTCCTCCATGTCAGACATAACAGGAGCTTTGGCCCCAGCATCCTTCCTCTTCCTTGAAGAGGCCCATCTTCCAACTTAATTTGCGATACTCGATACAGAGTGGGGGCAATGTGCCATTGTCCCACAGCCCACTACGGATGAAGTTGGAAGCCTTTATGAAATCGACCACATTTCTCTTTGGCAAGTCGTTGAACGTCTCCACGGTGTTTTGCTTCTCTAAGGTAAGAGGAGTAGTGGGAAACCTTCCTGCGAAGAAACACAAGCAATGATTAGCTAGCCTGCGATCAAGCATATCAAAGTCACGAGAAAGGGTTGAACTTATGAAGCGTCCTGAACTCTCGCTCGAGCGGACGACCCTTGAATCGAAAATACTTTGAATCTTTAGGGGCCAAGAAGCAATACTTCTGTCAGAACTTGAAATCATCGGGCAGATTCACAAAGCAAGCCAACGATGTCATCTTACAAACAACATTACCCTTCAGTCGAGGAGAAGTCAACAACTAAACTAATCACGGAGTCACGCTGACGTCGACCTCCTTAGCACTAATCAGAATCAGGAGGATGATCCTATGTCCATTAGGCCCCAACTAGGCCGGAGGAATCCCCAGGAGATCCAAGAACTCCCAAATCACGTCCAAAATCAGAAAACGCATTCCAGTTTGAAGCATCCCACGATGCAAGCAGATGAAACCGAACTGAAGTGACATTGGTGCTTGGTCACCCTTCAAGACATACAATGGCATGTCCTTAGGGACCCCAAACTTCGTACGAATTTTGACAAGGCTAGGCTCGGACAACAACATGTCTTCGAAAAACTCCAAACCCTTGGCCAAGGTTGCGGCGTCAAGAAGGTTTTGTTGAGCCATGAAGAAGATGAACAATCTTTTCTAATCAGAGTGGTATATTCAACAGCAAAAGAAAGTAGAAGAGCCAGACTCTACACTGTGGATGACCTAAATAAAGATTGGGTTTCTGTCACTTTTCTGCTAGATCAACGCACGTTCAATTAATGCAGCGTGCGGCTCAAGCAACGATTCAGACTCAATCATCATAAGCAGCGCATCTCTTCAAGAGGTGACTTAGCAAACCAATGTGATGACCCACTAACTCGGGGGGGGGGGGGGAGTAGCTGATGATACATAAAAACGGTCACACCTCTGAGCCATACATGTGTCAAGATGATCCCCAAGAACTATGGACCCCAGCATCAGCCCAACTCTGATCCGACCCAAGCGGTTCTAAGCCCACCCAATTCAGTCCACCAGATGGACTCGAACTCTTACAACATGCTAGGCCCACACGTCTCACAACTATCCTCAATACCCGTATGCCCTACTAAGGCAAGTATCTCGAGGATAAGCTTCAGATGGGCAACTACAATAGCTCTCTGCTTCCAACTAGGAAACAAACACCATAGTACATTCTACACAGGGAATCTTCCTTTTACGAGACAGAGATTCTGGGCTGATGATTCCAGATTCCAACTAGGAAACAAACAACATGCTAGGCCCACACCTGTTTATACTTCTTGATTGATGTTGCTTTATTGCCTGATGATTCCGAGCAAATAAGAAGATTAAGGGTGATTAGTATACCGTTCAATTATTGTGCATTTTGAACGAGACAGAGATTCTGGGCTGTTTTATCCTGGGGACGGCGGGGCTACGAAACTGCATGCACAATTTTGGGCAGAGCCGCGAAACGTCTTAAAGAGAGCGACCTAGTCCGCGACTCAACCCAAGCAAAATTGGTACAATCGTTCCTTCCTTTTAAATTCGAATTTACAGCATATTATTTCCAACAATTTTAAGACGTGTTTCAATGTCTGCCATGAATTCAATAACTGAAATTGCTGCTAAAGACCTAAATAGGCCCTTTCGTTTTGAGGGCCAACACTTTAAAAGATGGAGACAAAAGATGTTGTTTTTTCTTACAACACAAAAGGTTGCATATGTCTGTGATACTGAAAAACCGATATTGCCTGCTGAACCAACTGAATCCCAAACTAAAGAGTTAGACCGTTGGATTGAAAATGATTTCTTATGTAAAAATTTATCCTGAATGGTCTGTCTGGTGATTTATATGATTATTACTGTAATGAACCAACTGCAAAAGATATTTGGGAAGCCCTTAGAAAGAAATATGACACTGAGGAGGCTGGCACAAAGAAATATGCTGTCAGTCGCTATCTGAAATTTCAGATGACTGATGATAAGTCTGTGGAAACCCAATCACACGAGCTCCAAAAGATTGCTCATGAAATTATTTCTGAGGGAATGACTTTAGATGAGCAATTTCAAGTAGCTGTTGTGATAGACAAATTACCCCCTAGCTGGAAAGATTTTAAGAATGTCCTTAGGCATAAAACTAAAGAGTTTTCCCTAGAAAGCCTGATTACCCGACTTCGTATTGAAGAGGAGCCAGGAAACAAGATCAGAAAGAGGAAGTTCTGATTATTTCAAACCATAAGAAGTCTACTCCTGTTTCTCTGAAACCCAATGGAAAGACAATGAAAAATCAGAATAACAATAAAAACCGGAACTATCAGAATCGGAACCAGCAGAACCGGAACAATCAGAACCGCAACCATCAGAATCAGAATCCTCCGCGAAATCAGAATGGACAGAAACATCCCTCCAAGAATGATTCAGCACAGTTCCTTTGCTACACCTGTGGTAGGCCAGGGCATATGGCCAGGAACTGCCGGAATGGATCTCGTCCTGCACCTCAGGCGAACCTAACCGAAGACCAACTTATTGCCATGATCTCTGAGATCAATTTTGTTGGTGGGTCCGAGGGATGGTGGGTAGACACTGGTGCTTCTCGACATGTCTGTTATGATCGAGGAATGTTCAAATCCTATTCTGAAGCTGAGGACAAGAAAGTGTTGTTGGGTGATTCCCACTCCACTATAGTTGCTGGAACTGGAACAGTAGAACTGAAGTTTACCTCTGGAAAGACTGTCATCCTGAAAGACGTCTTACATACTCCAGAGATGAGAAAGAATCTAGTATCTGGTTTTCTTCTGAACAAGGCTGGGTTACTCAAATCATAGGGGCTGATTTATATACCATTACAAAGAATAATGTATTTGTGGGGGAAGGGTATGCTACTGATGGGATGTTTAAGTTAAATGTTGAAGTGAATAAAATTTCTAGTT